>WBMZ01006961.1:0-203673 GCA_013400975.1 Atrichornis clamosus | reverse complement strand
TCCGCCGCCGCCGCCGGCGGGCGTGAGCGCTACGGGGGAAGCGCCATGTCCGCTCCTGCTGGGAGGCGTCCGTGCCGGGTTTTGCACCTTGTCCCCGGGCCTGCCTCACGGCCCAGAGGAACTGCCGCCGCCGCTGCCGCCGCCGCCGCCGCTGCTGCTGCTGCGGTGTTTACTGAGCGCTCCTGTCCTGATATCACTCCGCTGGCATGGAGGAGGAGGAGGTGGAGGAGGAGAGCATTTGATCATTGTGGTGGTAGCAGGAGGAGCAGCAGCCAGCACGGCAGAGCAAAGCGCTAGGCTGTATCAGCTCGGCGTTTGGCAGAGACTTCAGAGCGCTGCTTTTTTTTCTTTTCTTTTTTTTTTTTTTTTTTTTTGCCTCTCCAGCTCGGCCCGGATTGTTCATGTGTTTACTTCCCCCAGCCCGAGGATTTGCTATTTAGGTTCCTGTTGAAATGCAACTGAGCAGCCAAAGTACTTTGCGAACACGGTGCGGCATAAACACCAAAACTTTTTTCTAGAAGGAAAATACAATAAGCAAGCGGCTGTGCCTGTCTTTTGATGCCGGGGAGTGCGAGTGAGTGTGCCGTGTGTGCCCAGCGTGTGCCTGTGCTTGGATGTGTGTGTGCGAACGTGCGTGTGAACGGGTGTGTATGTGTGTGCATGTGGAGGGGAGCGTGTGTTTCTTCTTATCCATGGGGAGAGAAGGCTTTTGGCAAAATCTCCGGAAATCTCATGGAATCTGTTTTGAAATGATGGATTATAAAAAAGAAAGAGGAGGAAAGGAACTGGTCTGATATCTCCTGGAGTTTGCAAACCCGAATTGCTGCTGCTTAGTTTGTTGTGCTTTTTGTGTGTGTGTGTGTTCGTTGGTTGTGTTGCTGGTGATAACCTTTTAGCACCTTCTCTATTTCCCTGCCCCCTTCCCTCTCTCTTTTTAATGTTTTGAAGCTTCTCGAGAGGGATTGGCTGGGGGGAAAGAGAAACATTTGCTTGGGATCGCTGTTTCCCTGATACATGATGGTGCCCCCTTCCCCCCCCTCCCCGGTTCTCTAAAAAGTATCCCATCAGGACCCCAGAGGAGGCTGTGTGTGTGAAGTGTGGGATAAAAAGTTCTTCCAAAATAGTGTGCACGGGGAAGAGGATGGGGGATTTTGCAGCCCCCGCTGCTGCCGCGAATGGCAGCAGTATCTGCATCAACAATAACCTGAACAGCAGCCTCAGCGGGGCCGGCGGGGCCGGTATCGGGGTTAACAGCACTCCCCACGGCCCTCCTGCCGCCGCTCCCGGTAACAATAACGCTAATAGCGGCGGCATTCCCAAGCACAGCACGGTGGTGGAACGGCTGAGGCAGCGCATCGAGGGCTGCCGGCGGCACCATGTCAACTGCGAGAGCAGGTACCAGCAAGCCCAGGCGGAGCAGCTGGAGCTGGAGCGCAGGGACACGGTGAGCCTCTACCAGCGGACCCTGGAACAGAGGGCCAAGAAGACGGGCAGCGGCGGCGGCAGCAAGCAGCAGCACCAAAGCAAACAGCAGCAAGATGCTGAGCCCGCCACAGCGGAGCAGAGGAACCACACGCTGATCATGGTAAGAGGATGCAGGCCGGGGGGCGGAGGGGTGGCTGTCCGCTCCGCGTCGCTCGCCGGAATGAGCTGGAGGTCGCCCCCGTGGCTTTTCAGAGGGGAACGGGGCTCGACCCAACTTCGGCGGTGGCAGGGTCTCTGGCGGGCCGAGCAGGCGGGGGCTGCCGGGGTACTTCGCAACTTCTCACGGGCTGGGGTGGGGGGAGCGGACAAACTTTTTTCCCCATCCCTTTTGGGAGGGTAGAGCTGCCCTGGGAAAAGGGGGAAGGAGCGGTGCCGGGAAGCGCGGGCTGTCGAGAGCCGGTGTTGGGTTTTGTGTATGTGTGCGTGCGTGTTTCGCTACGGCTTTTCCGCGCGGGAGGCTGGCCACCTTTAAATCCCATCGCGGAGGAAGGTGGAAGGTAACTCCGCAAGCTGGGCTGGCGGCAGGAGGAGAAGTTGGGCAGGCTTCTCGCCTGGGCTGCCCCGGCGCGCAGCAACCCAGCTCCCCACGCGAGCTGAATCGCTTTCCAAAGTTTCCTTGGGTTTTAAGGAGCTTAGCGAGGAGCGGAGGGGGGGGGGAAGGGGGCGGGGGCTGAGCCGGTAGGAGCGTAGTGGCAAGTAGGAAGCGGAGTTTCCCACTCCTAGGCTGCACCGATGATGAATAATAAGAGGAGGTGCAGGGGGAGCCGGGCCCCGCGCTCCGGCAGAGCCTTATTTATAGCAGGTCGCGGCTGCCAGGCGTTCTGGTGGGGGGCTGGTAGTGTTCGTCCCGGCCGGCGGGGGCAGGCGGGCGGCTCTGCCGCGGGGGACACGCGTGTGTGTCCTGACGTGTCCCCGCGCCGGGGCGGGGGTGCCCGGCGCTCGGGGGCGGGCACGGGGCAGCTGGGTCCTCGCAGTCTGTCGGGCGCACAATGGGCGGCGGAGACCGGCGGGGAGGAGGGAAGAAAGGAGGGAGAGAGGGAGGGAGGAGGGGAGGTGCGATGGCAGCGTGTGGTTTACAAGCCTCGCACGTCCCTCCCTCTCGCCTTCCCCCGCTGCCTGGGGAGGCGCGGCCGTGCGGGAGGGTCCGGCAGGGCGGCAGCTGCTGCCGGCCCACGGCGGGGGGGCGGGCTCTGTGACAAAGCGGCAGGGAGGCGGCCGTCCCGCGGCGGCCCTTCCTCTCGCGCCCTCCGCTCGCCTCCCCGTACGTGAGAGGAGGGAGCAGTGTGTTTCTCCGGGGCCGCGTCGGGCCCCCTCAGCCCTGGTCGCAGTGCCGGCTTCGTGCCGGGCAGCTCCTCCCCTGCGGGACGCCGCGCAGCCCAGCGGGCAGCACCCTGCCTGCTGTCCTGCTGGGTCTTTTGCCTGCCCCCAGCCCCGCTTCCTCGCGGGGGCATGGCAGGAGGTGGGGATCGCTTCGCCGGAGGCAAACAAAAGCTCAGCGCCGTGCGCTGCCCCCGCCTCCCGGCCTCCTCGGGAGCGCAGCCGCCGCCGCCCGGCAGCCCCGCGCAGCTCCCGGCGAGGCCAGCCGGGAGGCGGGGAGCGGGATGCGGAGGGAGCGGGGCCGGGGCGCGGGGGGAGAGCGGGCAGGAGCCTCACAAAGCGGCGGGGGTGGCGGAATGTGTGTATGTGCGCTTCGCAAACAGGAAGCAGAACGACCTCACTGACATCTTGTTGCTTTCCTGATGTTACCAGCGAGGTGCAACCATGTTTCTCTTCCTTCTGGCGCCTTTCCGCAGGACCGAGGCTTTTAAATATACACCGCACCGCAGTACTTTGCAGTGGCTTACACCTACTCCCAGGGCAGCAACCGAGTCACTCACCAAACCCCATGAGCAGGGACTACTCTTTTCGTCAGTCAAACTGGCCGCAAATCCATTTTCACATATCATCCCGTTTCCACAAGATTCAGGAAGGGGGCTGGAGGCTAGGGAGACTTTCTCAGAATGACTTCTCTCTAGGGCAGCGTTGTCGCGTGCTGTGTCCCCATCCAGGTCCAGAACAGCTCCGGTGCTTTTGGGCCCTGGCTAGCGGTGGATTGTTCTTCCCACATCCCGGCGCTGAAGCATTAAAGCCAGGATTTTTAGTTAAGCAGCTAATTTGTTGGCCTCCCCTTGAAGATGTGGGACAGACACACAAAGCCAAGCTATAATGTGAAAGTTGTGGAAACAAAGTAACAAAAGGAGGAAATACAGTTCAGCTCGCACTGTTAACTAGATTCTTTCAGGTTGGGACATTTGAAGAGATAAGAGTAGCCTAATTAAGGGGTAGTTTGCTATGAAATTCATTGTAACTCAACTCCTGTGCTATGATCTTCGTATTATTTAAATATATTCAATTTGCACTATGCTTTTAATCTTAAAAAGATACATTCTACTGTCTTATTTAAAAAAGAGACCTATTTCCATATTTTTTTTAGAAAAATACACAAATGTTGCAAAAAATTTAGCAATATCATCTGTTTTGTTTCACTTGTAAAGTGTTAATTACAATTTTTAACTAATGTCTGAGAACACCAGGGAACATCCATGGGAACATGAAAGTAATACTTAAAACCTGAAAAAATAGGGTTTTTTAAAGCAGTTGAAAAGTATTTTCTCTGAGGCATTTATGCTTTTTATAGTAAAACCAAATGCAACTCCCCAGACTTCTTTATTTCTAGCAATCGTAACAGTGTGGTAAGTTTCACTGTTTATGTGCATCATAATTTTTCTTTAGGAAAACATTTCAACTTTATGTAACTTTTTTTTTTTTCCTCACATGAGAAAAAAGTAAAGTATACTTTGGGATTTTCTCCCTCTCTTTTTTCTCTGCTAAACTCCAGTAGAGAGGTTTACAGTGGAACAGGTGTGGATCTGCTACTGCTTTACTCTTCACACAAAGATCGTTGTTAAATTCTTCCCCCAGATTATTAAACCACACGATTTGGAAGTGAAGCTGTCAGGATTAAATGATGACAAATTCAATGAGGACAGCAAGAAATACTTTTTCTAATTTTTTTTTTTTTAATCAAGGCATGTTAAAGGAAAGTATTATGTCTGTATATGTGTGTGTGTCCTCTCCAAACTGAGAGATGCTGAGAAGGGAGGGGAGATTTGTGCTGGATCCAGGCAGCCAATCACCCAGCAAACCCTCCCTGAAGCTTGTGCTGACATGTACTGAGTGCCCTTCAGCAAGCAGGGTAAAAAAATATCTTTAGAAGATGATTATTTAAAGACATGCACTCTGATTTTCTTCATTGGATGGAGTACAAACAATCCGGTTTGTACAATGCTTCTTGTTGCCACCCCCACAGTTTGCACCCTCCCTCCCGGAGTTCATGGAAGGGACTGTGCAGTTTCCACTGTTTAGGACTCTATGTCAACTGACAAGCAGTTATCAATGGGAGCCTGTTTTCAAAATGGAGTGTAGGAACATAGACTTGGCTGTATTTCATGAATTGCTGATCCACCCTGAATTTGTGTTGTTATAGACAAGGTTTTCTCTTGCTGAATTTTAAAACGTCTCGCTTTATAACTATTTCAAACCCTTCTACTTGAGGAGAACAGTGGGTTACAGAACTAGTTTGCTCCCACAGAGGCATTGATTGGGGCATGCACAAAAATTCAAATAGTTTATAAATGTCCGTGGGAACCTTTCCCCCACCACCACCCCCCTCCGGTTCAACGTGGCAAAAACCAAAGATTTCTTCTGTGGTTTTGAGTTGGTTTATTAAAATGCTGTACCAGCCTGGTTTTCAAAGGAAGTATTGGGAAAATTTGCAGTCCATTCAAAACTCTGCTGCTCATCTTCAGATTGGTTCCAGGAAATATCAACAGATTATATTGGTTCTTGGTTCTTTGGAAGCTAATCTGCTTACTTGTTTCCTTCTTTCAGTGCAAGAGTCTTCTTGGCCCTGCATCCATGTTATTGTGCAGGGTTTGGAGGGGGTGTGTATGTATACACATACATTACGTATAGAATAAATAATAAATGATGTATATTTAGTATATAATAGCCAAATATATAATAAATACTGCAAGTTATATCACCTCTGTTTCTTACCACTCTGAGTGTTGTTCTTACTGTGCATTTTTAGTCCAATGAAACACTACATGTGTAATTGCCACATTGGCCTTCTAATGCACATTTATTTGCATCTGAGCTCTCTCGTGAAGTATAAACAGACTGGAGCTACTTTTCCCTATTTTAAGGCTCTTCAATACTTTTTTATTTCTTTATTTAGCATTATTATGGGTTTGATAGCTACTGTCATACTGATCATTTCTAACCCTAAAACCAGTCCTTAGGAAATTGCATTTTAAACACTGTAAACATAAAATATTATTTAGATCAGAGAAATTAGTGACAGAAGTCAAATGACCTATTAGATCATCTTTTCTGTTCCCCTGCCAAAGTATTCTATGCCCACTCAGAATTGGTTTTAAGTCAGAGAAAACACGGCTGGAAATACACACTATTTTCCAGTACTGCCCATTCTGGGCTAATGCACTGCCTTCCAGAGGTTAATGATCACATTGCCCTTCTACCTGAGGGAAGGCCACTCCTTTCAGCTTTCTCTGTGTAGTAGGGACAGAGTAACACATCCAGAATTATAGAAATCTGATTGTATATCTTGCTTGTCGGCAGATATTCCACCACAGAAAAGTATTTCCTCCCTCCCCTTCAGTCTGTTCTTTTTGTTGGAAAAGGTATCCAAAGTCAAGGGTGTAGCATCTTCATTTGTCTTAGTGATTCATGGATAATGCCAGTAATGAAATTAAGTGCTGAAGAATGTTGTCAGGCTTGTGAGTAGTTTTTTAAAGTTTACACCTGCTGTATTTAATATGTACTTGTGTGTATGTTCATAAACGTGCACACATTTCTTGTGTTCTTTGTTGCGATTTAACTTACTTTACAGGCGCTTAGGAGTTCATCAGTTACACTATAGGAAAAGTCTAATTCTCTAGCACTGCAAAGATGAAAAAATAAGTTGATTTTTTAGATGTTTTATTTTCCACAAGAGGTCAAATACTGTAGCCCTTACTCATGCCTGATGACTAAGTAGGATTAAGCATCTCTTCAGTTAATAAGCTATGTCTGATCTTGCTCACACTGGGGTAAAGTCAGTAGTAAATACTCAACTGGGATGATACCAGAACTAAATCCCAGGCCAGCAAGGCTCCTTCTCTTTCATAAGCATCATAGAAGGAGTCATTGTGTAACCCTTTTTATTTCCCTCTTCCTATAAGGGTGGATCTCTGTGTCTTTCTTAGTCCACAGCCTCTCCCATTTTTCTTCTCCTTTTCATACCAACTCTTGCACTTGATGCTCCTGTGTGATTACTGTCCTTTAGGACAAGGAGTTTTTGTGCTGACCTCCTTTTGCAGCTAGTCAGCATAATAGGTTTCAGTTTAGCAAACTGAAAGGAATGAAGAGACTCTTCACTTCAAGCACTGCTAGCCTCTGGTGACCTTTATATGCTCTGATGGAAAGTGTGTCCCTTTCAAAGATAGTGGGTTGGGTTATTACGAGCAGTAGCTGGAGCAGGTCAAGTTGTATTTTGACGTAGGGTAGCAGTCATAGTGAAATCTCAGCTTCAGATTGACCAAATAGAATGTAATTAAAGTCCTGCAGTGAGGTCCTAAGCACTGTCGAGTTAAGAAAGAATAGCTTTGTCTGGAACACATCAAAAATTGGTTCTGTTAGCGCAGAGACAAAAATATTAACATGTGTTTGTGTTAGGACAACTGATTGCAGGTAGATTAACCTCAGTTTACACTAACCTGACCTGAAACTTAAGGCTTCACAAGTGGCTTCAGCTGGTGTAAACCTGAGCTGCCACCACTGAGGAAGTCTGGTCTCCTGCTCTTGTCGGGGGCTGTGTTTGCTGCCTGCCTTTGCTGAGGGTGGCCCTTGCTCACGTAGCTCCACTGCTGGCTGAACAGGTAGGGAAGGGAGACACATTTCTTTTCTTCTGGGTTGGTTTTTAGCTGAATCAGATCCGTCATTTGTTTGACTGTCCCTCCCGTGGGCAGCACAGTCTTACAACATTGCAATCCTCTTGTGAAACTTCACCCTTATCCCAGGATAAACATCTGGGACCTGTTCGCTCAAACATGCTCACCTGGGAGCTTACATTGAACCTCAGCTACGTTACACCTGGTGTCAGTGCACAGTTCTGTTCCTGAACACAGGCACTGAAACAGGGAAGGCTGTATGTAGCAAAGGAGTCAGAGCTCATTTTTATTTAAACACTTGCATGTATATGACATTTGGTTGCATATTACTCCAATATGTATAATTCATGTGAGAGATGTGCTTGGATTAGCAGAGGTTTAAGGACAGGCCTGACAGGCAGTAACTCCTGACTGGAATCCTTCAAATGTGTTGTTTTGTGAATTGAAATGTGAGGTACAGTCTCTGACTGAAGTTATGAACCTGTAATCAGTTTTCCACTCTGGGATCTCACAGGCTGTTCAGATAAGAAGCGTACTTGTACATTCAGTGGGAATTTGGGAGCCTTAACAATTTGAAACATTTATTTTCCTAGTTTGTATAAGCTGGTGAATCACAAAATCATATAACTTTGATTGCTCTTTTGCTTCCCCCTCACACATTTTAGTTTCACAATGTTTTGTAGCTCAAAAGTCACTACAAACTGCTCCTGTTTGCTTTTTGAATACTTGAAACTCAGTTTCTTAGGGATTAAGAGAAAATGTCATTTTAAACTTGCAGTAGTTAATAAGATTGCAGCTGCTGAAATTATCTGCTTACAGGAAGAGGAGGTTGAGCTGCCTTCTTTCAAGACTTCCCTCTTCATCTTGATTTTGTTTGCCACCACATAGCATTAAAATTGGTGAGGAGATAAGAATACTATAGTCTTTAACTGACCTGAGAGCAGTGCGTCCACCCATAGGAAGTTCGCATTTTGTAGAAGTTTGTGAAATTGCTAAAGCTAATGCTGCAGAGCTGTTGGAAGCACAGATGATCTGTTATGTTTGCTTGCTGTCAGTTCTGCATAACCACAGCATACACAGTGTAGGAAAGAGGTTTGAATTTACAATTTTCAGAATAACTAAGGTAATAAACAGAAAGATCACAACGGGTCAATAATTTTTTCTTTTCTTTTCTTGTTTTTTTCTGTAGTGTTTTCATATAGGGCTCTGTAGTGTCCTGTAAGTTCTCAGCTCTTATCAACTGAAGCTTGGTGGTGTTGTGTTTCAACTGATGGAAGGTGGGGCTGTGCTTCTCCTCTTCCCTTCTTCACACTCCAATCTTCTCCCCACATTACTATAACTATGTGCTATATAGGAGCATTTCAGGTTTAATAGAACAATTCAACTTCATTTTCCTCTGGTCTTCAGATTCAGAGGAACAATTGTTCAGTGCTGCAGGGAAGGTACAACTTTTGTGCATTATCTTCGTGATGCTTATGAAAATCTCAGGTCAGTTCAGACAGTCCTTGAATATCATGTGCCTTGGAAAAGAGCAGAGACTTGGTCGCTCCCCTTGTTCTGACCCTGGGCAGCATCACAACAAGAAACCAATATGCCTGTGTATGTGTGTTTGTATAACACACGCACACCGGTACCTGTACTTACACACTGGTTCTTAAACTGCACTCCAAGACAAAGTGAAAGGATTCATAATCGGTTTTGATGGTTAAAAGGAATGTAATAATCCAATAAATTTAAGAACCACTGATATGCACCCATTTTCTGTATTTTCATCCTCTTTCTCCTTCCTTTAGCTCATATCTAATCTTCCATGATGTTTTGGCACTTCTGCATTGTGTTTAATTTAAAGGAGGAAGGGAGGTGACTATGGCAAATGAGATCCTAGAAGAGTTCTGGAAAGTATGGGAGTTTTTTAATCATTTAAGAGAATTCCTTACATTAAGGAGGGTAACCCAGCACTTTGCCAAAAAAAAAAAATCGTTGCATTCCCTACTGCTTCTGTTTATGCAGGATATTGTATTTCAGACTCTCTAGTATCTGCAGAAATGATTTTAAATACGACTGTCTTAGCTGGCACTAGTTGCCTTTAGACTGCTAAAGCGATTGTTCTTTTCAGCTGTGATCTCTGTTGCTGTTCTTTTTCGTCTCTGGAGCTGGTGGCTGTTGTTCTGATTTCTCTGGGTTGCATTCCAGTGCATAACTGAGGCAGCAGAGGGAAAACTGCTACTGACATTAAGTAACTGATTTTTAATGATGTTTTTGGCAAGCAGTGTTGCTATTTGTTATACACATTTTTAGTAGTCATTGAAGCAGGTAATGTAGCTTTGAAGGCATTAGTGGAGTCCTGCAGAAGACTGTAGAGTTCTGTAACTGAATGGGGACCACATTGCTTGAGCTCCAAATTGGCTGAGATGTTTTGGCATGTAATCCGTGGCTGGATATAAAGCAATGGTTCAAAATAATCTGTAGGTCCTTCTATTATTGCACATTTCTGGGCTGAGCTTGCAGTCTTTGCATTCCAGTAAAAGTGGAGACACCATGCTGAAGTTGCGGTGCTATATTTTTATTTTTTTTTTCTAATTTGTGCCAGGTAGTTTCTAGGCTGAAAGGTTTAATGGCTGGATTGCTGCTTGTGAAAATTCACCTGCGAGAATTTGGCTTTACATTTTTTTCACCCCACAGGGTTTTGCTGGAGCTTACTTTTTCTAACCCATTTTAATATGTGTTCTACGTCATGCAAAACAACAGTAAAACCCCCCCATTTATTTTCTCTCCTCCATTTCATTAAGAACAAAACAAACCGGAAACAATTTATGGACACACTAACTTTTACGGCCCTTCTCAGTAACATTTTTGTTGTGGAAAATGTCAGCAGTGGGTGGCGGTAATGAAGAATCGTGAATGTAGAACGGAAAAATCAAACTTAATTTTGGCTATTGGCATTGAAATTGTTACTTTTCCCTCACCTACCACTGTGGTATAATGTATGGCAGTTCAGTTACAGCCAGAGAGAGATTCTGGGAAGTTGGGCATGGACTATATTTCTTTATAGTTGCTATAGATATTTGAATATAATACACATGGTATTCTTTGATTTTCTTTTTAGGACAATGTACAAAGTATCTTGAAAAAGTGATTCCTCAGGAATGACAAATTTGTCTGTTATTCTCTTTTTATTTATTTAATGCTACTTAAAGCCAGGGGTAAGAACACATTACAGTTACCTGTCTTTTAAGTAGCTTATCCAAATGAGATATCTGCATTTTCATGGCACAGTGTACAGAAGTTTGTTATGCAGGTACTGAAAGCATTGCTGTCTCTGAATAACCTACCTAGTTAACCACTTTATGGTCTCCCCACATGGTTCCACCTTAGGGTTAATCAGATGAGGCAACGGAAGCAAGTTAACGTTTAGCTGCCATGTAATGGGGTGGTCTCAGTGCTGTGGTCCTATACCTACAGCCTGCCCACTACGGTACTCAGGCAGGAGGAAAATTAGCTGTCTAGGGGAAAAGCAGTGGGTTTTTTTTGATGTGAGGTGAAGGTACATGGTGTGGTACTGGGGAAGAGGGCCTAGAGGAAAGGGGAAGCAGAAAGACCCATGTAGCTGGCTTTAAACTTCAGTAACTCTTGTAATCAATTTGATAAACGATTGAAAATGTCTCCTGTAATTTTGCATATATTGTCCTTCACTGCAAAGATGGCAGATTTACTGGCAGGATTCATGCATGGAGATACAGCTACCCATTTCCATGGACAAACCAGTTCTGGATATTAGGAAAAGCTTCTTTGCTGAAAGGGTGGTCGGGCATTGACTCACACTGCCCAAGGAAGTGCTGGAGTTGCCATCCCTTGAGATATTAAGATACATAGATGTGGCACTGAAGGACATGCTTTAGCAACGGGGCTTGGCAGTGCGGGGTTAATGGTTGGACCCAATGACTTGATGGGTCTTTTCCAACCTGCCGTTTGAAAGCCTGGTAGTTGTGGTGCATTTCTGTAGTTAATTTGGGAGTGAAATACTTAGGCAGTTAATGGAACACCAGACAGACCATTATTGAAAGTGTCTTTGGGCAGTGCTGCTGTAGTTACTCTTAGGGGTGAGGTTGAGGTGATGATTCGAAGTGTAAAGAATGCTGAGGAGAGTATCTTTTCACCTCAGTCTAGTCCAAGGAAGACATCTGGCTGGCCACGGTGTGGACTTGTATGAGGTAGACGACAACTGTCCTTCCTTTGAGGGAAAAATTAAAAAAAAGAGCTCTTGTGTTCATATTTATTGTGTTTGCTAATTTTCTTCTGAAAATTGATAAACTTTGTCCCGTGATAAAACAAAGAAAAATGTAGTTTCCTTGATCTTTACAGTATGGTAATTGCATATTTTTTCTTCAGGCTGCTCAATGTGTTTATGCTCATTTTAATTCCATGTAGAACAATAACTAGGTTAAATAATTATGAAAGGCCCATGTAAAAAGTTATCACCATTGTGATGTCTTGATTTGCATATGGGTCTTGAGGTAACACTCAAGCAAAGGGCTGGTCCAAGACAGACATTTGCACGTAGTTTTATTTTCCTTCTATCTGAATCCAAGTGTGGGCAATATGATAATAACTGTTTTTCAAGTAGTCCAGGGAAAAAAATCAGACATGAAGCAGCTTCTGCCAACTTTGCTTTACAATATGAGATTTAGTAAAGGTGATGTAAGTTATAATTTCCTGAGTTGCTTTGCCATTAAATTGTACTTCGGTGATTTAGTTAATTTTAAAATAAGTTAGTGGTGGGGAAGTTCAGTGGGGTTTTTGTTTGTTTGGGATTTTTTTGTTTATATGTTTTTCCTCCTTTCTCAGATGTTTTATTTCAGAATTAGCTCATTTATTAGGACCCAACATGATTGCACAACAGTATTACACTTTAACAGTATTATCAATATTCTAATGCAGTGTGTTCTATATGTCAAGTCTCACTGGCAGTTACTGGAGAAGGCATTGTTTCTAGTTGGAAAATTATTTACTTCCCAAATCTGTGACTTATCTCTTGTGGGTAGTGAACGCATGGTGGACATATGTCACAAAATCAAATAAAGGGTGTATCGCAGCAGGTTTGAACTGGCTAGCTTGTCCATAAATGTAATGGCAGGAGCAAATTGTACTCAAACAACAGTAGAATGTGTAAGAAATTTTGACCAAAGTACTTCACCTCATATTATTTTCCCCACTTCTACAACATGCCTTTTTTTTTTTTAAGGTAAGAGAAGCTTTTCTAAGCTCTTCGTTTCTAAACTTAGACATTTGTAAATATAGGAAGATAACTTATAATTGAGGCTAGTAAGTGAAAAACAATGATTGAGTCATATACACAGGGCTCTGTAAAGAATGTAGCATAAACAGACTCATAAAATGTCATATTATTCAGAGATGCTTTTTGTTTACAAATATACTGTTCTCACATGATTTAAGATTTAGATGGAGGATCAAATGTCTTTTCTGTTGTAAAGGGAGGAAACTAAATGCCTACAGTTGTATAAAGCTTCTATTAATGCAATAATCAAGCATTTATTTATTTACTAGATAAGATGCATATTTTATTAATTTTATAATACACATTGACAAATTTTTTGCAAGAATTCCCTTTGGTAGGATATTTTTCTTGCTTTTTGCCCTTGATTTGGTTGGTTGGGGGTTTTGTGGGTTGAGGAGTTTGGGGTTTTTTTGCTATTCTAGGATGTTTTTTGGTTGGCTGGTTGTTTTCTGGTTTGGAAGGAGAAACAAGAAGGTGCTGCATCAGAAATGCAGAGAGCTGGGGAAGCAGATGGGAGAACAGGAAGAAGGTGTGGGTCAGGAGATGGATGGAATCCAGACTGGGATAGACAGCGTGGAGCAAAGCAGACATTGTCTGTAATGGAAGGACAGAAATACACGGGAGGGTATTGGACTTGTTGTACCAGGCTGGAGAGTAGAACTTTGCCTGTGTACTTGGGCCTCACAAAGCTAGTCAGTGAGAGCACATGTCCTTGGCATGAACTCAGCTTTTGCCAGCCTGAGTAGCCAGAGCTTGGTGCCGGGACATTTAACAAGGCCATACTCATGGTCAGCTGCAAATATCAGGCAAATGAGTTGCTTTGGAGTTTGGTTTTCTTGCTTTTCCAGGTCCTACGTCCATCAAAGTGTTATAGTGCGTTATGCTAGCTGATCTTCTGCGCTGTTGTTCAGCTAGGTGGTGAGCTTTGTTTGTTTTGTTCAGATTTGAGGAATTCTAAACACTTCCCAGTGACACAGATAAGGAATTTATATGGCAGTCATTCAGCAAATGTAAGCCTCTGGACAGCAGACTTGCTTTTCTTAGTTATTGGTTGCATATTCCTTGGCAGTCACCAGCAGTTCATGTGGAAACCATTGCCTGGGTGCCCTCTTAGACTTTAGTAATGGACACGTCTATATTTTAAGTCCTTTATGTACAAATCCTATTTACATATTTCTAAAGTTCATTAAGTGGCATGGGTTTTTAATCCTGATAGATTAGCTTTGTTTTGCTAAAACAATTTCAAAGCTTTTTTGCCCCTCTACGTATACATTCACTGCTAATATAAATCAGTTTACAGAAAGTGGCAGGTAGAAGGCAATGTGTATTTCTGAAACCAGTGGAACAAGTGGGAAGTATTTTAGGTGGTTTAGGCACAGTGTTTTAGTACTTGGCTGTCTTCTTGTTTTCTGATTGATACAGAGAGAAATGCTGAGCAGTGCACTGCAGGCACACTAAACAGCTGTGAGATATTTCCTTTCCCTGGGGAGGTATTGTCTCATATTTTGGGAAAGGAGGGAATAAGCTTCTCTCCCTAAGGTCAAAGTGCACCAGCACACAGCCAGGATTTTCAGGAGATTTACAGATTTGATACTGCCATAAGCCATAGTTACAGTCATGTCCTCTTGTCCGAGGAATCCTGTCCGTGCCTTGGTGTGTGAAGTGGGTGCTTTAGATAGTTGGGGTGATTTGCATAACTTTTAAACAGGTGAGTTTGAAAATTAGTGTTGTATTTCATCAGACCTACGTGGGCCATTACCAAGGCAAATGAATTGAATTTTTCTATAAGAATATCTTTAGAACTCTTCACAGTGCTTTGTAATAGGATCTGTGTGATCCAAAAGTCTGTCTTTTGCAGCCTTAGATTGTTTGGGAAGTTGACAGAACTAAGTTTCATCTGCAGTATTTCATGTTTCAGTCATAATACTGAGATGGCAGCATTCCTCAATTAGTAATCATTCATAATAGTGGAATTTCAGTAAGGGTCTTTATGTCTTAGTGTTGCGCTCTTTGGTCTCAGGAGAGTGGCAGAAGCACATATGTAGCTGACTATGTATTTTCAGCACAATGTTTTACCTGTTCAAGAAGTACCTGTGCTCAGTTTGGGCAAATTTGACTTGCCTTCCTCACAGGCAGTTTGGCCTTGAGGTAAAGACAAAGACTGATGTGGACACAGTGCTGGGAGAGAACAGGAAAATCTAACCAGTTTCATACCTGTTATGTAGGCTGCACTGTGAGGGAGGCCCTTTCCTTTCCCCTAGGACTGTAGAACTGGATAGAAGGTCTCCTATATTTTGGTAATAATTAAGTAATAGTGTGCTTATTTTCCTCTCTCATTATTGACAGCTATTTTTGTGCTACTGTGTGACCCTGGCCCTGTTTTCCAGTACTCCCTGTATATAAGTTTAATTTCTAAACTCTAGAATTTAGAAATCATTTAGAGCTGTCATTTCTGACAGTTAAGAAAAATAATTTGTGTATGGGAAATTTCTGGAAGTTCTCTGCATCTCTGTGAGAAAAAAGCCATCCCTCCCTGCAAGCTAAGGATCCACAAATTGTAAACTACTAAAAACTAATACAGACATTTAGAGCCACATGTCACAGGCAAGATATTTTTGCAAGTTTAGGAGATATTAGATTCAAAGGATTTTTGAGGTTGGCTGGGCTCATGACTGAAAGGAAGAAGATCAAGGGTTTAGGAATGCAAACCAGATCCTTTTTTTTTCTTTTTATTTTTTCTTTTTTTTTTACTGTGGCAGGGACCTGTGTCAGTCCTTTGAGGGGAAGAGACAAAAATCTTCAGATTTCGTAGTGTTTATGACTGGTTTTTGGTATAACTGATGTAAAAGCACATAAATACTGTGTTTCTAATTCCTCACAGTAATCCTGTACTATGTTTCATATATGTGTGTATGTTTAAGTGCAGTCACTCTCTGATTGGTTTTGTTCAGCAGAGATGATGCCCACTGATGGTTCAATTTTTATTAAGAAAACATACTTTCACAAGTTGTCTGTAATAATAAATGTCACGTTGGTCTATCATTCTTTGTGGCAGAGGGTGTTGCAGTAGTTTTTTACGTGTTGGGGCAGAGCCACGTAGCTAAGCCTTTGCAGTTCAGTAGCCTCATCCTGCAATTGCTCATAAGACAGTATAATTCATATAGAGAGAACTGTGCAGTGAGTAATGGATTTATTTATGGTAAATGTGTGTTTTGACAAGTGGGACCATACTTTTAATTTCCGTTTGTAAGGTGGAAGTTTGAAGAATTGGAGGGTTCTGACACTTCAAGAAAATTATGTGATTGGAAAAAGTCTTCATTTCCTCCAAAATCATTTTTCTGCAAAGGCCTTTCGTCCTGGCACTGCTAAGTTAGTTTAATTCCTCTAAGGAAAGTGTGTGTGGGTAAAAGCTCACAACAAAACTCTCTCTGTTTCTGCAATAGGGTTTTACTGGCTGCTTCAATTCAGTACCCCCCTATTACTGGCATATGGATTTATCTCAATAATGGCTCAGTCACATAGAGGAGATGAAGTTTCAGAACTAGGCCATATTTAAAATTTATTTAGTGTTGGCTTTATTCTTTCTGGCTGAAACTTCGGTCAGGTGTAGACAATTACTTTTATGAAAACTGGATTGTAATCTAGACATCTCATTGAGCAGAATGTGGGAATGGAGAAGTGGCAATATCTTTCCCAGCAGTGGTATGTGAAACTATTTTCATTTAGTGTAATGTTAGGAGAACTATATTCTGACCCACGTAGTAACGAAAGCTGCAGATTTTCTTCAGGACAACAAAAAAATATATGCATCTTGAATTTTAGTAGCAAATAGCCACTGTCTTGGAAGGGCTAATTCTGCACAGCTGGGAGACCCTCGGCAAAAACAGCAGGTGTTTTCATGTCAGTGCCTATTCTCAAGGTGATGCTAGCTCTGTATTTTTGGAGCAGTAACACCTGTCTGTGTTAGTCCAGCAAATGAGGAAGCACTGGAAAAGGGCATTAATTTGCCCCTTCATGCCACCAGAGGCCTGAGGTAAAAAGGAATAAGGCCCTACTGCTCGCTTGTTGTTCCCTGGTGCCCTGTTGAATCCATCTGAGTGCCGCAGTTTGCTGGTCAAGCTAGAGAAAAATACTGTGCAGAGGCAGAATCCCCCTGGTCCCTGATAGCGTGTGCTCATCACCTGGCTCTAGGTGAGCTATTCACCTGTGTGATTTCAAGGGTTTGGATTTTTTTTCTGGAGGACAAACAAGAGCATCCAAAGCTGGTTTCTTCCATATTTAATGTTAAAAGCACTTATTAGTTTAAGACATTCATATGAACAAGTACGTTAGGTACTTTAAAGAATTGAGCAAAACCATCATAAATGCTGAAATGAAATATGTTCTTAAAATACAAGTTAAGGGAAGCATATAAATTACTTAAAGCTCTCACAAAGTGTAAGGTTTTATAAGTTGGACAGTACCTGGAGCCCATTCCCACAATTAAAAAAAAAAGAGAATCCTTGGCCTTTCTTGTGTGTGCAGGGGGAAACCCTTGGTAATAAGCTTTGAGCTCACACGTTATCCTGGACATAAAAATAGCTGTCCAGGCTGTGCAGGGCTGTGAGGAGGCTTAGGAGGCAGGAGATGTGCACTCTGCTGTTCATCGCATGATGTGCTGGTCAGCAATGACCAAAGTACTAGTGTCCTTCTGGGGCCAAAATTCAACTTGGGTGAATGATTTTGTGGTAGAGGAGCAAATGCTTTAAAAAAGATACCGTACAAAATGTGTAGCCCTTTCGTATTCCACCTCACATATTCTGATTTTTATTTTTTCATTTGATAATTTTCTGTAGTGATTTCTTCCAATGCAGAGAGACTTTGTGTAGTCTCTCTCACTTTGTGCAGTGGCAGAAAGTTTTGACGAGAGCTTTAAAACAAATATAGTATTTCTGCCTTAGGTTTTCCTACATTTGGCATGGTGGTGTACGAGAAAGGCTCCCATACTCACCGTAGCATTTGAGCACTTTTATATGGATGTATTCCTGACCTGCCTGTACTCTGCCCTCGTCATTCAGCTTCTGCCCCAGAAAGTTGACAGAGGCAGCGACTGAAGAACTCAGTAAGACAGAAGAAAGAACCCCAAGGTGGATGATGCTGGTAATAGTAGCAGTCCCTTGGTATCTTTCTCTGAAGAACTGCTACCACACTTAGTAAAACAGATTAGACAAGGGAAAGGAAAATCTGTGGCCTTTTTTTTTTCTGCAAACATGAGTGATCCTGTTCTTTGCAAGCTGTAGAAGCATACAGGGAGCCTAAAATTAAGGTATATCTGTTGATTGCTAGAGAGCAGTCTGAAGGGTTTCTTTCACATTTCTCATAGCATAGTCCCTGTCACAGTGTAGAAACACTAATAGCAGGACCACTACCTCTTGCATGCACTTCCTTTGGATTTTCATGTAACTCACCTACTTAGATGGTGTTAGGTAGTAAGACAATAAATTTTGAAACAAGATCTAGAGATTTAGAATCTCTTACCCTAATGCTCCTTTTCCTCAGGTCCATAAACTACTCTTTGTCTCCCAGTTTCTGAGGTGGTTATAGAATCATAGATTGGTTTGGAAGGAACCTTAAAGATTATCTACTTCCAGCCCCTTGCCATGGACAGGGAAACCTTCCACTAGACCAGGTTGCTCAAAGGCCCATCCAACCTTATGCTGTTGTCATCTGGTTACTTGCAGTCTGTGTTTGAAAAAGATAATTCAAAATTGACCAGATTAAACTGATGGATGAGGATGATTTTTTTTTTTTAAAACACACGTCATGTTTTTTTAACATATGTCAGCTGCAGTTATTCTTTCATGAGTCATTTGTCATAGGTGTTTATTCCCGTTTCTTTGCTTAGGCCTTTGTTTGGAGAGTGATTTTTAAATTTTTTTTAAACACACACATGCATGTATACACTCCCCACCTGAAACACTGAATTTTACCTAGCTTTTAATTCTGATTTATGAGCTCTATTAGTAAAGTTCAAATTAATTTTCAAAACACAAATCAGATGTCAAAATAGGATAGTTTATGCCTAAACTTGCTGTCACCTGTTAAAATAATGCAACCATAAAGAAAAAAGCAACCGAGAACCATATTTATACTGAAATTTTGAACTAGCAAAGATGGACATTTAGGAAGTATTCTGGAACAAGAGGGTTCTAAAATTCTAGACAAGACAATAGAGGCCTTCTGTGCTGTTACTGACATGGTGTTTTTTCATCAGTTTACTAGATTCAATTAGGTTATTTAAGGTTGAAAGCTGAGTGTGAAGACAGCTGGAGGAGATTTCTGCTTCCTATTAAGTGAAAGCCAAGGTATCGATCTACTAATAAATATTTTTAAATACAGCGAAAACCCAATTTGATAAACTTTTATTCTTACATAACAAGTGCACTGAAGGTATTTTTAAAAATTAATTTAAAACCAATATTTTGCTGTGTTAATGCAAAGGACATACAGAGCTGCCAAGTAATACACTTCAGTAGTTACCAATCAGTAAGAACTGACCCTTCCTTAGAAAAATAGACACAAATCCAGAAATGCTCCCAAACTGATTTTTTCATATCAGGATTTCCTGCTAGATAATTTAAATCCTGTTTAAATTCAGCAATTTAAATCATTTTGATTTGTATCAGCCATTCTTCCCTCAAACGGAGTGGGAACATGCAGGGACTGAGGCCCTTTACCATTTAGCACTACACTTAATCCATCCTCCAATTTTAGGTCCCTTACATGGTTTATCTGATATCTGTCTGCACTTCCTTTGCTGTGCTCATCAGCTCAGACATCTTCCTTTGTGTTTTTTAAACACTTATCTTGTATCGGAATAAGGAAGGGGTTGAGTAGTTTAACAGTGTAATTTAGATGATAATGCAGCACAAATGTGTAATTTCCACAGATGTTGATGACCAGTAAATATTTTGTATCAAAATGAAACTTGTTTATGTACAGTTAATTTCTTTTATATTTTTAACATTTTCAGTTCTGTTTGGTTTTTACTGGGCTAAAATTCACTGAGATCTCGATGAGGGTTTTGGGGTTTTTTTTTCTTTCTTAACTAAGGACATCAAACTCTGGCCCTCCCTGACCCTTTTCCTTTAGCTTGAAATCATAGGAGAAAATGGTACTTTTTCCACTCCAGTCTCCAGATCAAATGGGCCTTGTCTGTGCTCAGCTGCCAGGTGGTGAAGTTGTGTCTTATGGTCTTCAGAGCAAGCAGATCTCATGAATGCACTGCTCTGCTCACTAGGGTAAATTGATTACTTTCATTTACTTAAATTAATTATGGTTTATGATATATTATTAACGGAAGGGATTTTTCTACTTGCCAACTGGCATTTCAGAATCATTTGTCGTTTTGAGTGTCAAAAACAATGAAGAAGGACAAAATGTTTAAGTAAAACACAGAAGTTTTGGAGCAATTTAGTTGTAAACTGGGGGTCTGTTATTTTAGTTGAAGTGCAAAGTTGCGTTGGTGGAGGGTTTTGAAGAGCACACCACCACCCCCTCTCTCTGTTGTGTAACTAGTGAGCAGACATTGTGACCAAAGAAAAATTAATATATTTTTATATATTATATAAGGTATAATTATGTAATAGATAATATAATTGTAATATATAATTATAAATATTAAATTCAAGAGTAATACCCCTGATTTCACACCATGATGTGTAATTAGGAGATGGGCTTGAGGGTTGTGAAATGCAGATATCATCTCCAGAGTCTGTTTCAGTGCCTAGACAGTGAAATGGCTCGTCAAGGGGAAGGAATCAAATGTAATCCAGGAATTTTGAAGTACTAATAGAGGTGAGTTCAAGTGTCCAAGCTATATTGTTTAGCTGCTGTTAAGTATCTGGTAGCCTGGCTTGTTGGAATGCATCTTATATACTCTCCTCCTCAGCATTATTTAGTGTATAAATTGCAATAAAATTAGTGCAGACTGGGACATGTTTCCACCACCAGTGAGTTTTAAGTCTGTGTTGGATTTGCTGCAGACCTGATCCTGATGGCTTTTTATCCTTAGAAGAATATGGGTGGGAAATATGAGGGTGGTTGATAGTAAAATTCCTTGAGGACTTGGGTTTATGCAGGGATTTAAAAGAGAGAACTTAGCAGATGTTTTACTTTTCTGATTGTACAGATCTTGCTGCAGTAGAAAGGGCAGGGAAAGGTAGGAGGTTTTAACCTTTCCTGATAATTCCTTGGAACAAGGTGGTTGTGACTGTTTGGGAAGTACGTGGCACACCTGTGATGCAACATTGATCAGGGGGAATAGGCAGCATGGTTCACTGTCGTTTTGGTCAGCAAGATTCCTTCATCATGAAGATGTGCAAAGTCAAGAAACAAATTTTGAGGTTGTTATTATAAGTGACTGAAATGAGCTGTTGGATTAAAGATTGTGTAATAATGTATAGCACAATGTGCAGTTTTGCCAAAAATGCTAATATAAGTCTGTGTTTACCTAATGAAAATACAATTGATACTGTATTGATACTGCCAATTCAGCAGTCCATAGAGATCTAGAAAATCCAGTAAATGTTGTAGAAAATGACAACCTTTATATCTTGGGAATAATTTAAGTGTAGTTTGTCAACTATAACCTGGTAGACCATATTGGGAAGTGCTTAGCTGGAGATTGCTTGAATATCATGATCTTTTCTTAATTTGTAGGTATGCATGTAAGAGAGAACTCTCTTCTCTTTTGCTCTTTGGAGTTAGTTACTGAGTGCAGAGTAATAAAATATATTTGCATACTTTTCTTCCTCCGTAGGTTCTGTGATTAGGAAAACATTAGCAAATCTTGGCTGTGACCAACCTTGCCTTTCTGACCATGTAAAAAGATCAAACTCTGATAGACTAAAAATAGATTTTCAAAAATTGGACTGTGGGGGAAATGGGAAAACGATGGCATGGAACAGATTAATGTAGAAACTTTTTATGTGGCTCAGTTTCTTTTCCCAGTTACATTTGTGTTAGAATGTAGACAGATACATCTAGGTCACTTCTTTGCAGTCACACTTGGCACTAAAGTTCTGTAGATAATGAAGTCTTGAAAAATGAGTCCTCTGCTTATGTTGTAGGAATAAAAATGGATACCTAATGGAGTGGCACAAGAGTAGAAATTATCTGCCATGCGTCACAGTTATTAATCAATAAATAACTGCGGAGTTTATTTCTGTACTTAATGATATCTAGAATGCTTGGCCCAAATCTGATTGGTGTTCACAATTGGTTCAAAGATTTTACCTTTCTGTGAAATTCAGACCAGGTTCCGCTCTCCAGTTATGCTGGAGTAAATAATCTATACTTCTAATACTGATTATTTTTCCTTAATTGCTATACCCGAGGAACAGTACTGAAGCCACCACCCTCCCCTCCACCTTCCCCCTTGGTGAGAAATTATTGCAATATTTGCTAGAAAACATTTGTCCTGCAGTTTGAAACCTCGGTTAAATGTAACACCTTTTTCTAGATACTGGCAGGCAGAGTAACTCCCCGATAATCTGGTCTGAGGACTGCAGTGGCCTGGAACAGGCTGTATGGATAACTACAACGTGTCCCAGATAGAGGTTAGATACAGTACTCGTACCTGTAGGTGTGTATAGGCTTTAATATAATAAATGTTCATGATAAATATGAAAACTCACTAAGAGGGCAGTCTGTGATGAGGAGGGAAGAAGGTGGTGATGGCACCAACGTCGACAGCGTCCAGCTGTTTATGAGGTATGGTCATAGTGTTATCAATTGTGACTCACAAAGAGTAAAAATACCGTGTGTATTTCAAGATGAGTTTGGAATTACAGAAAGGGTTCTCTGGGTTTCTCCATAGTTAGTCGCTTGTTGCATAAGTCTTCAACTTCCCTAAAAGCTGGGTTTTTTCAGGGGAAGTGCCTGTGGCAGCCTGTAATTTAGTACCTTTCATTACTCATTAGCAAAGGCATCCAGGTTCATGTTGTAGGTGTTTCCCTTTAGTCAGGCTTCACTTAGGAGATGTGGTTGATGGTGATTTGTGACTTTCTTTACAATTAATATTAGTTTACTTGTTGACATATGGGAATGGTCACTGCTGGGAATTTTCCCTCATGATGTATTTTGTTTTCACCTGGAAAATCTGTTGTTTTCTCTTAGAAAAGTAAATGTTTTTATTAATCCTTCTCTGCTGCACATATTCTTTAGGCTTAGTCTGTATCTGCTGTAGGGAGATAGGGAGATAATGCTAGGGGAGGAATGTTGTGGCTTGTTTGTGGCAAAGTTTGCCTTTCAGGAAGGGGAAGATCTGTTAGGGGATTTCTTGTGTTTATTCCTGAGGAAAGACTGAACACTGATTCAAAGTTGCATGGGCTGGATGCTTACCAGACTCTGTACAAGTACTGGTTCTGCAAAACAGTAGTTAAATGAACACACTTTTTTCTGCTCTTACTATTAGCAAAACCATCCTCACACATTTGAGAAAGGGGATTTCACTCCTGCAAGTCTGTATCTATTAGTCAACTACAAATTAAGCTGTATTACAGCAGTTCTCATTGAAGCAGCTGAATTTCTTGGCTCCAGCAGGAGGTCAGCACTGTGAAAAGCACTTGCTTGTGAAATAAACTAGGAAAGTAGTGGTGGGATTAGTTCCATTCTTCATATTGCATCCAACTGGCAAGCCTACACCATCCTTGGACTTCAGAGATTTTGAAACTTGAAGGACCTGCAGGATAAGAGTTTAAACATAGGGGAAAAAAATATCCTAAGCAATAGGTCTTAGACAACACAAGTTAGGCGTGTGTTTGGGTTGTTGTAAAGCCTAGCAGACAAGTGTTATTATGAACACAGGATCCTGTGTCTACTGCATCGGTATGAAAATTAAATCTGAATTCATTCAGCCTGAGAGGATAAATGAATAAATACCAGAACGAAAATGCAGTTAGATACTAACATGTGCAGTGGCAATGGAGATGTCTGACACGTTCAGCTGAACGTGAATGTCCAGTTGAACATACGACTTGCTGTTTGTGAAGGTGATTGCACATTCGCGTAGAAGCCGTCACTGAATGCCAGTACTCGATGTGCAGGTACATCTCTATGTCATGTGTCTGTCTGAAAACACCTCAGTTGGCAAAGCAGGTATTGAGTGTTACACCTCTCCTCTTCAGCATGCTGCCAGCTGCAGCACTGGCCTGCAGCTTCAGCCTCTAAAGACTGCCTGCTGAAGGTGCCTCTATTTATGGAGGAGATGCATGATAGATGTGGAAGCATGTGGTGCATCGTGTCTCTTTGGTCAGTGTTTTTGTGTTTGATGCTTCCTCTCACTCTTAGGTGTGATTCTCATCTCTTTTTGTGGTTCTGTTTAGTTTTGGTTTTTTCTGCTGCCTGTTGTGCTCATCACATTTTAGTTTCCAGTAGTCTTTATTTATGTATAAATAGCTATAAATATAAATAAATCTTACATATAAATTCAGATAGATGAGACTGCATCTTAGATTTTCTGACCCATATCACTTTCAGTGGTAGGATTTTGCCCTTCTGAATGCTGAAGACTTTGAATCATAGTGGTTTCCTTGTAGGTTCAAAGTCTTTGATGGCTCTTAGCCACACGAGCAAGGGTATTATCAGGCCAGATGCCTCGGAACAGTGTGAGAGGAGCAAAACAGCAGAGTTCTGATAGTGGACATTTGGAGTTTTATCTTCATATTTCTGCACTGGGTTTCTGCTGTCAGGCCACCAGACTTGCTTCTCCATCTGGCCCTTTCCAGCTGGCTCCTTGCCAGTAAGCCACCGTGTAAAGTCTTCAGTGACCCTGCGCACGCCAGAGGCCGCAGCCAAAGGAGTGTGTACTTCTGTCCTGCTCTGCACAACCCTGTGCCGTGCTTGATAAAGACTGAGGTCCTAGCAGCAGCTGTAGATGTGAGTGAGGCTCAGGGAGGAAAAGGTGCCGTCACCATGTAGATTCCCAGTGTTTGGGTGTTGGGGTTTGCGGAAGACAGGAAAACTGGTGAAGGAGCCGCTGAACTGCACCAGTGACACAGAGCACCAAAAATGGCTGGATTAGTGCAAAGATAGACCTGTGACATTTCTCTGGCCTGTTTCCAGTACACTTTTCACTCCAGACTAGTTGTACATGGTGCTGACAAAGATCCTGCGTGTTGGTGGTCTGTGGCTATTCCCTTTGGCTGCTTTCTGCCCTATCCCCAGGCACAGGCCTCTGGACACAGAGAGGCACTGGCTGGCACATTTAACCTCACAGTATCCAGAATTTGCTAGACAAGATGCCTTCTGACCACATCCATCCCAGCGAAGCATGCTGTTGTGGCCTTTGGCTCCCTGGGGTCATTCTTGAAGTCAGCCCAAGCAGGGAGAACACTCAGTCAGTTATGCATAAAACAGTCTATTAAACAGTGGTTAATTCTGATTTTTCCTGTTTCCTGACTGTGGAGTCTCAACACTGTGACCAGAGATTGCTTTTCATTGCAAATTTGTAATAATTAAAAAGATTCTTGCATAATAAAATCCACAGCATGAAGAGAAGAAGAGAACCTAATCCTCATATTTAGCTAAACTGTAATTCTGGTTTACATGGTTATGCTTTTAGTTCTTGCAGTGGCTATGGATACCTATTCATTTACCGACTGTTTCATCAACAGTGGCAGGTGGGCTCTGTCAGACTAATTCAGCTTCTTTGTCTGCCTTCTGGACAGTGTGTGTGTCATGTATTCTGCACAGGGACATTTATCTCAGATTAGCATTGATGAATAGAGCCAGCACGCTTCCATAAAAGTGATAATTGGTTTTCAGACTCTACCTATTGGTTATGCATCCCCTGTATGAATTAATAGTGGTTTAGTAAGATTAAAAACAGGAAGGGGCACCTCACCTTTAATACCTTTGCAGAGGTTGGATGTCACACACAGAGGAACTCCAAAAGATGTGGCTTGTACAAGTCTGAAAATGTTATTTGCATTGATCTTTCCCATGGAAAGGAGAGAAGAAGAAATTAAGCATGTAAGTGTGAGGGGCAGGGACCAAATCCTTTTTGAAGAAGTTTTGAGGTAAATCGTGTCTGACACTCTAAGATATCATAAAATAAGATAGAAGTTAGTGCAGTGTCTTGATTGTACTGACATGCAGATATAGTAGAAGAGGAAATATGCTGCAACATAAGACACCAAGGAAATGAAGGCAAGGAATCTATTTGAGAGACTCTACATCTGCATTCCTAAAGTAAGAAACCCGTTTGAGGACGTTGCCCACCTCTGCCATGGAAGAGTCACCAACCCTCCATTTAAGGTGGCTGGCCCTGATTAATTCTTCACTGGGAGACGTCCAAGGCAAGGCATGGTGCTGGAGGAAGCGCTGTGCGCAGTGCTGTAGGTGGCACCCTTCCCTTTGCGATGGTGCTGAACCAGTGCCAGAAGGAAGGAAGGGGTTGGAGGCACTCTGCGTGGGGGAGCCCTGGACCAGGTGCTCGGCTGGTGTAAAGCCACGCAGATCTGCTGGAGTGCCTGCTATACCCCAGCTGAAAAACCTGTCCTATCCTTCAAAAATGCCAGGTGAAATCAGGGCTTTGCCTCCTTGTCATCAGTAGAGATTTCACTACTGATGCTGTATGGGATCTGCTGTGTAGGCAGAGCCCATGCCAGACTATGCCTGCTGCCCCTCTGAATGCATCCCTCTGCCCCATTGGGCAGCCTTGGCTCTCTCTGGTGCTCAGCCACGGCGCTGGCTGTGTTTCTGTGGTGGAGGCACTAAGTTTGTACTGGGCTTTTTGGGGGAGTCACAGCTCTATAGAAACTTAAAAGTACTATTACCTTAGTTAGTTGTAACATTTTATTTGGCTAAGGTGTTAAAAGATGCTCATTAAATCACAGAGTTGCTTCTCTTTAAAGTAATTCTGCCATGAATGCTGAAGGTTATTTCAAATGTGTCCTTGAACTGCGTCAGGACTGAGGGTCCTCAGACCTGTTGGTGCTCCTGTAAGTACAGACAAAAAAAGCCTGACTTTTTATTTACGTTGTGGTTTGGGAGTTGAGAGTCAGGACTCTGGGGCCCAAGCCTACAGTTGGGTTACTGTGTCAGCTGAACCCTGTATGGCAAATGCAAGTAATGTGCTGTGAATTAAGCTTTCAGTTCCTGGTGCCAGTGCTGCATCCTAAAGCATCCAGCTAAAAATATGTCTCTAAAATGGGCAGTCATCTGACATTTTATTTACTAGTGTGGTTTGGACTTGGGTGGATGAAACATTTTAATAAATTACTGTATCTTTTTGTCTGTCTGTTCCTGCTTTATTGCATTTTACTTATTCAAGAAGTATTTAGTACATGCCTAGTAAATTGGAGCTTCGATGTGCTGACTGATTTGCATTAAGGTGCTTGGAGGAGAAGGAAGGATTGGGACAGGGAGTATCAAGCAGAAAGCAAACGTTCTCTTATTGATTATGAATGTGACATGACCCTCCAGCATTAAATTCTGTGCCAGAAGTTGTTGTATTTGTATCCACTGCAGGATGCTTGTATACACTATTGGTATTTGTATACACTGCAGGGCTCGACACTCACTGTCCAACATTTGCCATAGTTCAAAATAGGTGCTCCTGCTCTGTGTCATGGCTGTATTCCCTCTGTCCTCTCAGTTCCCTGGAAGGCAGGGAAGTCATGTCCGTGTTTTACAGGGGCGAGCTGAGTATCATTTTCCCCTCATCTCCATCCTAATCATGGCTGTGCCCTTAGACAAAGGAATAGCATTTTGGCATTTTCTGTCAGAGATGGGGGAATGCAGTGATCCTTTAGGGATGGTGATCAGAAGGATACTTTTCTGAACCTGCCCCCTGCACCTCTGCTTTGAGAATGAAAAATGAAGGGATAGTTTGTTAAAGAGGGTGAAATGGAGAGGAGGAGCTGCTGCTCTGCTGTCTCAGACACAGGGTTCCCTGTCTCTTTAGTGACATGATCATCTGAAGAGCCATGCTGCTCACTAAGTCTGCTGCTGCTGCACAGTGCAGTATGGTGCTTGTTCATTTTGATAGGAAGAAGTTTTCCAGGAAGGGGAGGGGAAAAGAGGGCAGCTGATATCCTCTCTTCACCTTCAGTGCAAAACCAAAAGGATCTTAGATGATGCTCTGGGAATGAAGAATAGAAAATTTCATTTATCCCTCTTAGTGGTTGGTACATTCCCCTGCTTCTGATTAGTCCTTCAGCACCGCAAAGAGCCAGCTTGCTCACACTGCTGCATTTTTCTATCAGGCACAGACTTGCTATCTTGCTTTTCATTCTTTCTCTCCCTTCCAAACCCACTTAAGGTTTCTTTTGGGTTTTCTTTTCCTTTTTTTCTTTTTTTTTTCTTGCAAAGCAGCCATGTGAGAGGAATAAAATAATTTTGAAGATCATTATATGGTGAGAATTCTGACAATGAGTGGAAGATTGTAATTACTCTCTTCCATTAGACTCAGTGGCTTTGGACAGATAAGCTGTATTGAAACGTGTGACCAGGGCATGGGATCATGGATTGTCTTTCACTGTTGTCATGGCGACAGTGATGCAGGTGGCCTATAACTGCCTGGCTGTCAGATCTTATACATCAAACTGGTGCTAAGTGAAAATATGTTAGAGGCATGGGGGAAAAATTGCCAGCAGTGTTTATAGGATCAGGTGGAAGAGAGCTAGACAGCTTTTAAAGCAGCTTTTTGTGAAAGCTGTGGATGGCTCGAGGAGGCTTCTTTAGAGTGTTTATGCCTTCATATGAGCAAAATCAGTTTTAAAGGGGGAAAATATATACAAATATACATCTTTCTTATGTCTTTGCCGTTTTCTCAAAGTCAAAATGATGATGGCGTTAGGCTGAGGTGGAAAAGAAAAGGGAAGAATGGCAAATACTTCTAGCTGACAACTGGAGCAGAATCTAGAACCTCAGTAATAACTGAGGAAAAGATGGTGATTCACTGCTGTACCTGAGGGTTCCTAACAGAAGGTTGTCCAGATTTAGAGATGTTAAAAAAACTTAAATTATGAAATAGCATCTCAAAGTCAAGATGTCTTATAGTAAATGCTTATTAGACTTGCTATAAAGTAATCCCTTTTCCAGAGCAGTTATCTCTCATGGGTTTGAGGTCTGTATTGAATGAGGTTCCAAATAGATTCTGACTCTCATCCCCTCCCCTTTTCAGCTGACGGTACCTTTCAAACTGCTGAGATTTACAGTAGTTCCTGACACTAAAATTAATGTGTCATTTTGCCAAGTCTCCCTTGCCTTCTACTATCTATTGAACTACTTTTCCTCTCTAATGGAGACAAACTCTTTGGAAAGAGAATAATGAAAGTGGCGGTGAAAAAATTAACTTCTATTCTTGTCAAATGTGAAGTATTTGTTTCCTGCAGTACTTTGTCCATGGGAATTTAGTTGATTTTGGTATTTTACTTTGATCTGAAGTGGAAATAATACTTTATCTAGTTCTGGGAGAGCCTGTGGGAGACTTGCTTACCTCTTTCCATTGTTAATTGCACCTTTGGAATTGTTAATTGCTTGCAATCGTGAATTGGAAAACATTGGCCAAACAATGTAATGTTTTATCAATTGAAGAGTATGATCAATCTGATGTGGCTTAAATTTTCAAATAGAAAACATTAAATAAATAAAATTATTTTTAAACTTCTTGACTTAGTTGTTTTCAACCTAGTATTGAGCTTCTTTGCACTCCAGAACTCAGCATTACATGTTTTGATTTGATGTATCTGTGGATGACCCAAATGTTTTTATTGATAGTAGGAGGGACGTTTATTTTCACCGAAGTTTCCTACAGAGGATTTAACTAGAATGAAATAGTGACTTATGGATCTATCAAAGATGTTATTGATGTAGGGAGTTATTTAATATTTATAATGAACTAGCAAAATTAAAACCAAAGTCTAGTAAAGACACATTGTATAAAGGGAAGTTTTGATCTGGGTGAGACTGGAGAAGCTTCTTGATTCTTTTTATTTTTGATATTAGGGGGTTTTGCCATTTTTTTGACCACGGTTAGGTCTTTATCCATGTTCTGAACATTTCAGTTTTTTAGACAGAAGTGAAGGATGGGGTAGGAAAGGGAGGTCCTGCAGTTTTCGTGGTTGGCCCTGGCCAAGCAATCTGTTCTTCCTTCTCTTTAATGGCCAGTATGTTTGCAAGAATTTGGGAAAGTTTGCCTACGTTCTCAATCTATTGATGGAAGACATTAGGCAAGTTAGACGTTACGCACAAATGCAAGATCAGAGTAAAAAATTTGATATAGTATTGAAGGAGCAACATCCGTTGGCTAGAACACATGAAAAAAAATTGAGCACAAAGGTTTCCATTTCAGGGTTTGCTGTTGGTGAGCAGTGAGGCATGGAGAAGGAAACCAGCCTTTCCTATGCCTTAAACTGGAGAGGAAGCAAAAACTGTGAAGATTAATTATCAGTGTTACTAAAACTTTGAGACCCTTTCCTCAGAAGTGTGTGAAACCCTTACCACTGACTGCTTAAGGATGTTAAGTGTGAAAGCGTGCAGTGATGTTCTATACCAAATACTGCATGTTAGGTACTTGAGTAACTCAGTAGGCATCCCAGTCATCCATGAGAATTGCCTTCAGTGGGTGTTTACTGATAGAAAATAAACTTAACTGAGATTTTGGCTTGAGCTGGGGTTCTCTTTAAAAGTACTGTGGGGTGTCTTTAGCTTTCATTCAGACCTCAAACGCATTAGATTAGCTTACATAAAGACTTGCATCTTTAATACAGCTTTGAGATCGTCAAGAGCAAAAAAAGGCCCAGATGTGTGTATATATAAGGGGTTTCCAGCTTAAGATGAAAAGAGCATGTTTAAGATGATGCCTTAATTCATGTGCTTGAGGTGCTTCATTGTTTTTTTAATCATAGGTTGTTGGTACCAAATTAGCATTTTATAATAGTTTTAGCATTAGTATTCAGGAAAAGTCTGGGTAGGAGTGGGTTATTTTTTTCCTAGTGTTTTTTGTTGTTATTCTTTTTCTCTTGAAGCTGGAACACAGAGATGGTTTGATGTGTGTGTTTACAGTAGCCATACACAGCTTTAAAGAACAAAACCAGGTGCAGAAACATAGCCGCTCTAACCATTTCCTGACTAAGAAGTTGGCCAGACTGGTGAGCTAGACTTTTGTTTCTGGTATTGTGAAGCAGATAATGCAGTTTGGATGTTAATTTGGAAGTAACCACAGAGGCTGGAGGCTGGAAAGTGTTATTACCTCATTATCCATTGCTCAGGGTTAGTTGTAAGGTTTTGACCATCTGTACACATGCAGAGAGGAGGAGGGAAATGGACATTACAGATCACATATTTCAAGCCCGTATAGATCCTGATGAAGTTTGCAGCTCATCACAGCAGGACCGAGCTTTCTAGTTCTGTATCGTCTTTACAGCTCAGAATAGTGACTGCAGCTATTACTTGGTATAAACCCATGCCTTTTTACAGGTATTTTTACTAGGTTGCTGATCTCATGCTTTCTGTTTTGACAGTAAGCGGTGTTTTCTCATCCCAGTTTAAAAAAAAAATTCGGACTTCTGACTTTCGAACAGTTTAATCAGACTCTAGGTAAAAAATAACGAAATAAAAATACTACTATTCCATCCTAGGGGTTTTGTTAACACAATGCTATACCTAAATAATTAATAAGAAACTACTTTAATCCTGGCACAAACAGGCCACAGTGGCATTGTGGTTGTTGCAGTTACCACAGTACATGTTGTTTTACGTTATTAGTAAAAATAATATGGCAGAATCCATATGGTGGCATATCATGAGTTTTGTAATATGCTGTTTGCTGTGCTAGCCCACAGGAAATATATTTTTGTAATATCTTGTTCACTGTCAACCCCTTGAATTAAAGCAGATTATTTGTTGGGTGAGTTGAAAGGTGCTATATGCCTGAGATATTTCCCATTTCAGCTGCTGTGCAGCGTGTTCCAACAGCTCCTCTCGCTCCTGCAGAAAAGGGAGCAGCAAAAGGCAAGTAGCAGTGGGTGCCTCAGAGAATCCAGTGCTGCAGAGCGGGGCGGGGGAGTTTCCTGTTGTAACAACAAAGCCAACAATCATCAGGATGCTTGTCTGCCATGGAGGAGTGTCTCTGTTTGGGTGTGAGCTGTGTTTCCTGCCTCCCTGTGAAGCAAGAATCATTTATTTTGGATCTCTGAGGGTTTTTTTTCCCCTCTTTGCTTCAAGGCTCCCTCCCCTTTCCTCCCTCCCCCTCCTTCCTGTTCGCCCCTCCCCAGCATAGCTCTCAATGGGCAGGCTTTATGTAATGAAATCTATGTCTAAGAACAATGGCATTTGCAAGAGTCACACTGCTTCAGTGCTGCTGACAAGAATGTCTCTTGCTGTACTAACAAATAAATGCAGCAATGTACTTCTTCTAATGGGGTGAGTAGAAGGAAGTTTTGGCTCTGATACTGTGCAAAGGGAGAGACTGAAGTGGTACATCAGTCCTCTCTGCATATTCTTGGTTTGTGAGCTGCTTGGGATGGAGATATACAGCCTTGAGTGTCCTTGGAAATGTCCCTTACACATTAGGTAGTACTGGAAATAAGTGCAGATCGGGGTATATTTGAGGCTATACAGAAGTCGTTCTGGGCACTCTTGAGTTGGAGATGGGGGAGAAGAAGTGCAGAGCTTTAATTTCCCAGTGTGCATTTTTAGCTCTCAGATTTCATATGTTACGGTATTGGAACACACGCAATTTCCTGCATTAAACTCAGTGCGGAGCAGAGCGTGCCTGCCACATCCATTTGCAACTGCTTAGCGTGAGCCTTAATAGTGAGACACGTGCCACTTAAACCAAGTGGCTGTGTCTAGTGCCAAGAGCCTTAAATCCACTCGTGGTTAGTGTACTTTCCTGCGCACTTAGCCCCGGCCTAGTTTAGCTTGTTTACAAAGAGATAAGGCAATGCATGCATTGCTAGGCCTGTAGTAGCATAGGAAATAACCCTCTGGATCTGTCTCTTTTCACCAAACCTGTGTTTTCTTGCACAAAACTGTAAGGAAAGGCTGGAGTTTACGAATGTGAGCCCTCCACTTCACACATGGCATATAGGCAGATCTTCCTCCTTTAAAAATTACTCCTGGTCCAGGTGCCTCCTTTCCCAGCATTTGCTTTTTATTTAATATATTTTATTTATTTATTTTTTAACATTACTGCTTTAGGAGCCCAACAAAGTCTCCCTCTCCTGTGTCAGTCTTCGTCTCCTTTGTTCTGCCAGTGATGCCAACACTGACACTGTCAGTTTGAGTGCAGCTGTGCCACAAAACAAAGGGGACCGGAGCATGTGCTTTCACATGAGTATCATTCGACTGATTAACATGTGCCCTGGACCAGACAGAGGAAAGCCAAAACTATTGACATATTATCAAAAAGCTGTAGCTGTGGTGAGATAGCTGGCATGGGTAAAAATTGCAGTGAAGGTGGAGTGGTTACATAGTCCATTCTCAGGACTGACAGACATTCTGTATCTCGGAGAGTTTCAGCTCTCTTTAAAAGTACATCCCAAAGCTTGGGCTGTTATTAGGCCATCACTGTCCTGCTAGCTTGATTGGGTACTCCATATGCCTTTAGATTATCATGTGCTAGTGAGAGCAACACTTCCTTTCTTTCTGCTTGAAGATGCCCTTGCACAGTAGAGCTAAATAATAAATATGCTGAAGAAGAAAACATGCACTCTCAGAGGCTGGGACAAAGAACTCCAGCAGCAGAGTTTTTTTCCATTCCTTCTAGCAGTAATGGAAGAATCACAGAATCAACTAGGTTGACAAAGACCTCTGCGATCATCGAGTCCAACCTATGAGCAAACACCACCTCGTCAACTAGATGATGGCACTGAGTGCCACGTACAGTCTTTCCTTAAACACCTCCAGGGATGGTGACTCCACCACCTCCCTGGGCAGCCCATTCCAGTGTCACCCTTTCTGCGAAGAAATTCTTCCTAATGTCCAACGTAAACCTACCCTGGTGCAGCTAAATACTGTGTCCTCTCATCCTACTGCTAAAGAAAAGAAAGCTAAAATAGGCACTGCTCAAGTAGTAGAGGAGTTGAGGATGATAGTGATGATTTATGAAGCTTTTGTGCAGCTATTTCTGATGGAGGTCGGCACAGCTAAAGGGACTGGTATGTGCTCCCTCATGTTAGTGTTGTAAGTGGTTCAGTCTATTAAACCTTTCTGCAGTTTCCCTGTTGCTGCTACTCTTAACTTTCTTGTATACCAGAGTATCAAGAGCTTAGCCAAGCCAAAGGCTCTCTGATGTTAGGTGCTGTATAAAAAGACAGTTGTGTTCCAGGTACAACAAGAGATCCCAGAGGGGACAGCAGGCATCAAAGTGGCTGTGACAGGATATTGACCAACATGATAGCAGTGGTCTCAGTACCTTCTCCATTCCAACACTGGAGGATTTTGAGCTATTATGAGAGTTTATGGGGAGGCTGACAGGCACAAAGGAGAGCCTGAAGAGATTTGTGCGACAGTTCAGCAAGTGGAGAGGGATCAGTGTCTGCCATGGGCTGATCAGAGGTAAAAGTCTATATGTGATTTGGAAGAGATGAGGAGATAGGCTATGAAAAACCTTAAATGTGAAAAGAAGTAGCTTCCTGGAGAAGTGAACATAATCTGTAATGCTGTAAAATAATCAGTCCAGACCCTAATACAGCCCCTTTGCAGTCCATTGGGGATGGATGTAATGAGGGTAGCCTGTTTGTCAAGGCAGCAAAAAAGAATGCTGTACTCGGTTGCCTCTCCCCACTTCAAAAGTGGAGGATACTTTTTCCAGCCAAATATCTTTTTTTAAGTGCTGAAGTACACTTCTGGAAACTTCTGGAAGCCTAATTTCAGGCATGCAGCTTTGAAAATTACTGAATGAAATATATTATAGTAGTATATCAGTGCTGGAATTGTTCTTCTTTAATAAAAGTAAGTTGGTGTAGCATATGTGGTTGATTTGAAAGCTCTTATAGACTTCTGTTTGCTAGGAAAAAGTAATTTTTCCTGAGTACCTTTTGGAAAGGGAAGTAGATGATGAGAAGCAGGAGCATTCTCTGATGAACTGTGCATTTGGGAGAAACAAACCAAAAAGCAAACAAAAAACAAAAAAAAGAGAGAAGCTTTAAAAAGATGTACTTGGTACACTTACCTCTTCACAGATTTGGTAGCCAAGTATTGTATGAGCTGGCAAAAAATTATGTTTTCCATCCTTTCCTATGGTTTGACTTTAATTGGTCAATTTAAATGGTTGACATCCTTAATTTTGTTTTATTAGAGTTTACAGTGTGCAGTGGGGTGCTTCTTTCTTATGGAATTTGAAGTTATTAAGGCACCTCTCATTCATTTATGAGTATTCATTAACAATTGAGATTGAAGAAATGTTTCATCTACTCTGTGTAATAAGTACTGCTTGAACTGAACATGTTGGCAGTGAGGGACCAGAAGCTGCCCAGGCTTTGTGGGGATATATTTCTGTGCAATTTAGTTACCATTCACGGTCCATTCCTCTAGGTGTTTCTGGAAATGGGTTGGAGGGCTTTGGGGCTCTTGGGTGGTCTGGATCCCCTCCCCCCCGTGCAGTTGATGCCCATTTCTCAGCATCATTCCCGTGCTTGTGCGGTACCGTGTTGTGCTTATCTCCAGGAGATATAACAAAGATGCTCATCCTGGAAAAGTGCTGCCCTACCTCCGCATAGCCCCCTTCTCCAGCCACTTCTTGTTCTTTCTCACAGCATCATTACCAACAATTCTTGTCTATTATTCCAACAGTCCTTGGTCAGCTCCACAGTCATCCACCTGTTGGTGTTTGAGACATATACATTAGCCCCTTAGCTTCTGGGATTCTACACCATTTCAGCACAGACATCAATATGGACTTGGTGATCCATTCTTTGAAAAGGGAAAAGATGGGAGAGAGGGGGAAAGGGAGAAATGTACTCTATGAGCTGTCTCTGCTCTTTGGGGGTAATCCCTCAGTAATCCTTCACATCCTTAATGTACAACCCGATTATCAAAATGAAAACCAGAAAGGTTAATATTAAAAGAATAATCACAGGGTGCAACATCTTGTTAAGAATTCTTGTTACTGTTGGCAGCCATCCAAACAACATGTCCCCATTTTTCCCCATGTTCCCCATCTTTCTTCACCCATTCAATCACTTGGATTTCTTTCACATTGTGATGATCACTAATCAAATTATTTTTTACATTTTCTGTGCTTGGTTCAATAGCAGTTTTCTTATCAGTGTGAGAGTCATTCCAATAGGGGTAGGCTGTAGGTCTTCAATCAGTGTGTAAATAAATCATAACAATTGATAAGATGTAACAGATGTTCAATAACTAAAATCACATACGGTGATTTCAACAAAGTTACAGAAACAAATATAAGAGTGATTAGTTGTATCTACATCAAGGTTGCCTACAAGAACAAAATCCCAAGGGATTTTTATACAGGCCCATCCATTCCATAGAGCCCATACTCTATGCTCCAGGAAATAGAGTATAGCTCTGTTGTGAACTAATTCTGACACAATGATTTGGTATGTAGTTTACATGAAAGCATTGTGTATTTTTTAAACAAAAATTTTGACTTTACTGTTGGTGGGTTGTAAGTGAAATTAATTAGTTATCACCAAGAGTAGAATTCCCTTTCAAATTTGGTTGCATTGCCCACTGAAATGCAAAAGGTAACCTGAGATAAATTTCTTTAGTCTCCTTCCTTTATAAATGCTGCCATAGTAAATTGCCCCCACAGCTGAGAAACGTGTAGTGCAGAATGTGCTATAGTTACCATACAGAGTAGCACAAATAAAGAACAGGAGGTCTCCACTCTCTGGGTTCTGATATGCGAAGCAAATTTGATTCATGCTGGCAATCATTGTTCCTGCAAGAAGGATAAGCAGTCCTTCCATGGTTAACTTGATCTTCAGAGGGAGTGTGCTGGCATCATTCCTGGTATTTTTCCTGGGAAGAGAAAATAATACAAGTCTCTGTGGGGTTTGTCTGGACAGGTTACCCCTTAGTGGCTCAAGTTGTTTAATGGCTAAGGCTAATGACAAAAATCCTTTTTCCCACTCAAAATATCTCTGTCTCTTTAAATGTAGTTGAGTTGAATAGTAAAGATATCTTTACGAGTTTGGCCTTGACATTCCTCAGGTGGAATCTCAACCTCTCCTTCATGAAGTGCTTGCTGTACTGCTGTTGCTGCTTCCCTCACCTTTTTGGGAGGATCTCCTGTTGTTCAAGTTGCCTCCACAAATGGGATGCTCTCTGAATTTGAGTTGCTATTAGAAATGTTATTACTTATTGACAAGAGCCTATTGGAATCGAAATGTATGGTGCATCATTATGTTTGCGTTGATAGGATTCTGCTTGCATGTTTTCCCTCTCATCTGGCTTGTGGCCATAATGCTCTTGAAAATCAGCCACCTGCATGAGATAGAATGGGGTCATTTTTTGTGTTTGATTATCTGCTCTACTCTGAAGTCTGGTAAATTAAGGGGGACTTGAAGAAGATAAAGAATCATCTTTTCCCTGTTCACCGTTGTCAGGATCAACCCATGTGTTTCCATACGATGTAAGTCTGCCATGCTTTTCCTGGAACTTTGATATCTCTGGTGCTGTGTACAGCACCATTCTGTAGCAGTGTGCTGACCTTGACCATCTGTAGTTTCAGCTATAATTAGGGGTCGTAATGTTACTTCCTCGTCAGATGACAATGCAAATGTTATGTCTCGCTTTGTCAGAGCAATAGACCTGTCTACTGTCTTCCAACTCCTTCATTGGATACAAAAAGTCAGTTACGAGACAGTGTTTCTGCAAACAGTCCAGATCCTAAGTCCAACAATTCTTCCTATAGGATTCTTTCTCTCACATGTATTCTAAAGCTCCACCTGAAGCCTCCTAGTATGCTCAAGCTCAGCAACAAGCAACATTTTATCCCAAAGCCTGCTTCCTCTCTCTTCATTTAACTGATCCTGCAATCCATTCACTAAATCCTGCAGACATCCAATCATTTTTCCCTCTGCCTGTTTGTTGGTAACCTCTCCTTTTGGGCAAAAGTTAAAGCCGCTCCCAAAATTGCACATAAAATTGCTTTACCTTTCCCTTTTCGTACCTTTTGTTCTCCTAACACTACATTTATGCATTCAACCAGCACCTCAGGATTATACCAATTTTTGTCTACCTATTCTGTGTCTGGGGGAGTCAGACAGGCATTATATTCTCTCAACTTCCCAAAATCAGGGAGCAGTCAAGCACTGCCATTTCTTGGACAATCTTGGCTTGCAGCTGCTTGGTTCCCTTCTGGCTCTAAGAGGCAATAGATCCCTTCCCAGCACTCCCTGCCCAGAACTCATGGGTAGAGTGATGGTATCCCAAATGGACCCTTTCAACCACAGCATCCCGTCTGTGACACCAAAAATGTGACATCACTCCCTTAAGGGGAAGAGAGCACCAGAGATTCATAAATGCTCATGGTCTAAAGGAAGAACAAAAGTCAGAATGTCCACAAGAATTCACGAAGTTTTATTAGTAAATTACACTCTTGGCATGGAAATTGGTGTGTTAGTCCCTATCCTACTATAGAAGCACACAGCAGTGGGTTTTGGATAAAGGGTGGAGATGAAAAGGAATAGAGAAAGGAAATAAGAGAGGAAGAAAGAGGGCAAAAGATATCACCAGTCCTGATTCCAGTGTTGGTCCAGCTGATGGGGTATACCTTTTTATAGACAGATCCTCCCGCCCTGAAGATGGGTTTCTTGCTTTCTATGTTAGTGAGTTATCATGCACAGTCTGTTCTTTCACACCTTTCCGGAAATGAGTTGGAGGGCTCTGGGGGTCATGGGTGGTCCTGATCCTCCCCAACAGTCCATGCCCATTTCTTGGCCTTGTTCCCACTCTTGCACGGTACTGTGTTATGCTCCTCTCCAGGAACTAGAACAAGGATGTTTGTCCCAGAAAAGTGCTGCCCTACCTCTGCATGGCCCCCTCTCCAGCCAATCACCCAAACTTCAGTTAAGTTCCAAGATGTGTGAGTGCTGTGTGCCTCTGGAAACCTGGCTGATGGCTTACTGTCAAAATGTAAGTTATAGCCAGGTTGCTCCTGCCTGTTGTAGCAATTAAAGATTGCTGTTAATTACATTGACTGACCATTAGGAAACAAGCTGAAATGTATAGAATGTCAGCTGTTTCAGATGATATATGCACATGCATGCACGAGAAAGCTCTGCCTCTGCAACACTAAATCTCAGTCCCAAAAAGTGTTTTGTCCTGTGTGGGTTAAAAAAAAAAAGTAGCTATTTGTTTCAGTTCTGACTGTGCTTTTCTTATTGAGAACTTCTGGAAGGCTGTACACACTGTTAATCTGAGAGCTGGCGTTCTCACACTGTTTGACTCGTATTTTTTTGAGGATGTGGGGCAGGCAGAAAGGAAACTGGCTCTACTGTGCATCCTACTTCAAAGTGGTCCAGGATTTCAGTGCAATTTGTCTTGCCTTTTCTAATTTCACATTCAAATAATTACTGCCGCTTAGCCAAGGTCCTAGTCTATCACAGCTGGGAGGACCCAATGTACAGCTCTCAAGGTAACCAGTCAAGCTGTTGTTTTGTCTCTTGTTGATGCTCTCTGGTGTTCAAATACCATAATCATCTGAAAATTAAGTATGAAAGGTCATGTGAAGATGGTGGTGATAGTCACTAAAACAAAGAGTTAGACTGACTCAGAGATGATCTAAGATACTTCTAGAAAACTGCATGTGGAGAGTGTTTCATACCTGCCGGTACACAGAGTGTTGATACCATGTGTTCTTAAGGAACCAGCTCTGTATAGGATTGGGAGCACACACATATTTCAGTTTGTATGATAGGGACACCAAAATGGGGAGCAAGAGCAGGTTTTAGTCAAAGCTCCATAAGAAGTGACAGAGGCTTCCACAGATGTGCAGTAGTTCAGCTGCTCTGCCAATGGGAGGCTATGTCTGTGGTGAAGATCCACAGTGTTTAGCTGAACGAGAGCTGAATGGACCAGTCGCCAAAAGCAGCGTTAACAGGATAAACTTGAGTTGGGGAGTTTGGGCAGACATCTCTCCTGAGTGCCAACACTAAGGAGCCACCCTCAGTCTTTAGCTACTGTCCTTGCTGTGTCACTTTGAGAAGCAGTAGCAGTTAGTGAATTCAACCCAGATGATTCCAGCAGACCCTTCTTCCCCAGTTGTCATTCAGCTTGTCTTAAGAAATTCTCTCCGTGGAACTTCTTTTCCACCTAATGTATTCAATGCCTGGATCACTGTTCCACTTCTAAAAGTGCAGAAAAAATGCCTACTTTGTAAATGCAGATTTTGAGTTTGGCAGAACCAGACTGGTAAAGCAAGTAACAAAAGTCTGTGTTACATTTTATAGCAGGAAAAAACATAAATCATATAGAATTACAGGACAACGTGAGGTCCGTCAAGCCAGTATGAACTGAAACAGAAGGATAGCCCCATATGTGCTGTGGTGGTGTTCAGAGACAGAATGCCTGAGTCAGGAGTTGAGTGGACTGTGGGAGTTTTTGTTCTAGAGACCCTGTTTCAAACCCTTCCTTGCTATCTGGCTTAGCATTTTTGTTTCTGGTGATAAATGGAAGGTTTTCAAATTACCATTGCGTTGTGACTCAGTGCAGGGGGAGGGAGAGGACTTATTCCCCATAAAGTTTCTTTTGGCTTGGAGACAAAAGAGAAAAGAGCAGGTTTTTTGGCTCAGGTTAGCAGATAGAGACCCAGTAACTGATCAGCTTATTAATACAGAGGATTTCAAATATACAGTCAACCTAAAAAGCCTGTTTAAAAACAATTAAAAAGAAACAAAAGAAACAAAAGAAAGGACAAATTAGTTTTGTGTTGACCTTCAATTAACCATAGTCCAAGCTCTGGCTACTTTTTAGAAGGTGCTTTAGCTTATTTATTTAAATATTTTCTATTTTTCTCCAAAGAGAGAGGTCTTGATGGCAGGGGAAAATAAGCTCTGTGTGTGTGAGCTTTACATGCAGGTGCTTCTCTTAATGTGAAGTTGCAATCTAGGCATCCCAGCAAATCCTAGTTTTCCATTACTTTTCTGGGGTCTAGTTAAGAAGAAAAGGCAAACAGTGTGCTTTGTTTTGGTTTGATTTTATTTCTGGTTTTGCTTGGGTAGCATGGGGCAAAATGCTAAGGATAGTTTATGTCTCTCTGATTGCAGCTTATCAGTGACAAACAACCTTTCCCTAGCACACTGCTAAGTAGGCGGTAGCATTTGTTCTGCACTTGCTGGCTATTTGTATCCCACTCCATTTGGACAGTGGGTGGACAGTCTGAGTTGCCCACAGAATTTTTTTTAATTCTCTCACTCATGGGGAAAACCCATGGAGATGCATCTTGTCAGCAAATAAAACCTGTGGTTCTGTAGCTCTGATTCTTTTTGGCTGCAGATATCAGAAAAAACACTATTTTCAGTGACAGAGGCCATGTTGAATTAGATCTAGCTGACGTGGTTCTTCCCTCTCAGAGCTCTCCGCTGCACCTCAAGTGGTGATGAGATGTCACAGAGCAGGCTGACAAATGGAGACAGCACAGCCTTTTCTGTCAGTTGGGTAGAGTGATCCCTGAGTTCCAAATACTATTATGTACATGGCTTGTTTAAAGAGCTGATACACCTCTAAAACTGGTGGTAAATTTTCATTGTCATACTTGTCAAATAGGAAGGTTTCAACCTTTAACAAAGGAAATCCATTAAGTATTGATGAACTTATGTGTTATTGTCTTAGCTGCAGTGTTTAGGAAGCAAAGCAGCGGGTATGAGCAGCTGGAGGTGCTGTGTTTTCATCTTCCCTCCACAGAGTATGCAGTCAGCAGTTGCCCTCTGGATTTCCAGCCTCCTCAGACTCATGCTAGAGCTTCCCACATCCACTCCCAGCTCTGTGCAGTCAAGTAATAGCACAACACCAATATGTATCATGACCATTCCCTAGCAGAGAAGCTGAGAACCCTTGTTTCATCTGTATTCTTCCTTGACCAATCTAGTACTTTCAACCTGCTCAAATAGGCTTTCCATTCCTGGGTAGGCCATCTTTTATTGGAATGGCATAGCTACAGCCTGTAGTTCCCCCTGTAAGACAGCTGAGGTGATACACTTGATCTTGCTGAAGATACTTGTTTTGTTTCTGGCTATCTTAACAAGCAGTTGTTGAGGTTCTCTTCATGTCACTACTAAATTATTATGGCATACCTTTTTCTGCTTTTGCCTCCTCTCATGCAGATTGCAGTAGCAGTGACATAGATGTAGATAAAGGTATACACATACATACACACACACTTAATTTCAGTCTGTTTCTCTGAACGTGACCCATGTTGTTTGAATAACCTCACTGGGTGCTTTCTTTGCTGTTTGCATCAGGCACAAAATAAGTTGCTCTTATGGCTAAGGTCCTTCCCATCCTTGTCCATCTTTGCATTTGCCTTAAAGGTTGTCTCCTACATCTACTATACCCATATACCAGGCTCCGTTTCTCACTGGTTATGTTTTCCAGAAAGGACCTTTCATTGCCATCCTCTGAGATGGATTTCTTTCACAGCAGTGAAGCCAATCTGTCCGTCTTTGCTTTGAAGAACATTTTCTGACTCTTACCTGTATGCCTTCTGTGATGTGGAGGGTGGGCAACAAGGGCTGCTTCTGTTCTGCTCCTCTATAGCACCCAGCATCATGGGCCCCAATGTGCACCTGTGTGGGTAGGTGCTACAAGGTGCCCTGTACTCTCGTCTGGTGAAACCTCACGTGGAGTAGTGTCCGGTTTTTGGCTCCTTGGTACCAGAGACATAGAGCTCCTGGAGGGCTGTGAAGATGATTATTGGAGCTGGAGCATTTCTTTTATGGAGGAAAGGCTGAGGGAACTGGGCCATTTTAACCTGGACAAGACTGAGAGGGAATCTCATTAATGTCTGTAAGTATCTCAAGGAAGCGTGTCAAGAGCAGGGAGCCAGGCTCTACTTGGTGGTGCTGAGCACTAGGATGAGAGGCAACAGACTGAAACTGGAACACAGGAAGTTCCACCTGAATATGAGGAAGAATTTCTTTACTGCAGGGGTGGCTATGCGCTGGAACAGGCTGCCCAGAGAGATTACAGTCTCCTTCCCAGGAAATATTCAAAATTCATTTGGACACAATCCTGAGTTAATCTACTGTAGGGGACCCTGCTCGAGCAGGGAGGTTGGACTAGACCTCTAGTGGTCCTCTCCAACCTTACCATTCTGTGTGCAGTACTAAGTAGTTGTACTGCAGTACAGCAACTCTGCCAGTTGTGCAGCTTTGCAATGCAAATGGATTTGGAGTAGAAAATGCAAACCCCATCATCAGGAGATGTATCAGAAACAAGACTTGTGCCGTTGGTATCCAGCATGTGCCTTTCGTGCATGACCTCCTCCTGAAAGATTCCTCTGTGGCCTCTTGCAGGCTCGCAGTTGGCTTGGGATGTCTTTCCCATCCCGGGCCATGGCAGTTCCCTGAGGCCCCCTTAGAGCAAAGCGTGGCGCTGGGAGGTCCCGGACCCCAAGGACGTGGCGTGGCTTCAGCCTGCCTTAAGAATGGCTTGATGCTGCTGTGCGTCGGCGTGGCTGGTGCCTCTGCCCTGGTTCCTGATGTCACACGTTGAAATGCAAATGACAGCAGTAATTGGCGAGAGATAAACCCGGCTGGGAGGGAGCGGGCGGCGGGGAGCGAAGTGCCTAAGTGACAATTACTGCTCTGCATCCCCCAGCATCCCCAGCAGCAGCCTCCTTTGGTCTCTGCTTTAGAGGAGCTGTAACACGTTAATTGGAGTGCTTCTCTGTTAACGTGTCTCACTTAGTTTCTTGTCTGAAGCTGCTTTAGTGGGGAGGTGGAGGAAGGCTTCTCTTTGTTGAGGTGGCTGTTTATTGTTAAATCCTATTGAAATGTGTGTCATTTGTCATGTCGTCTACTAAGATTGACTAGCTGCCTTTTTTTTTTTTAGGGTAGAAGCTACAGAGAGAGAAATAATACAAGCTAGATGTAGTATTAGCTGCAATTTAGAAACAGCGTTTAGTATTCCTGATAAGCTTACAAATTAAAAATTTATATTTCACATTGACCATCTTGGAGGATGACGTATTTCGTTCACATCTGAAGAAAAACTCTGGTAGCAATAACTTAAATGGATAGAAAATATATAAATTTACTTCACTGAATAGTTATTTTTCAGTGTATATATAATTCATCTTTAATTTGAAAACTATTTTTTACAGCTTGAGATTCAACACTGGCCATAGTGTGGAAGACTCTGGGCTTCCTCAGTGTGTTTCCACCCTGACTTGCCATATTAACGGTGAAAATGGTTAATTCACTAACATTTGTAACTTCCTTCTTTATTAGATTTTAAAGACTGAGGGGAAGAGAGTCCAGGAGTCACATGCTGAACTGACTGGCCTGGCATGTCTGAGACACAGTGTGGGCAATGAATATTGTAATGCTGACACATAACAAACTCTGCGGAAAACACAGGTTGCTTTCACCCATGGAAAAGTAATGCATTACATAAAAGATTCCAGGAGCTCCCTTGTAGGAGTGGTTCAGTTTGAAGGCCTATGAAGTAGAGAAATGGCAGGGATAAAAACTTCAGAATAGACAGTAAGGCTGTGGCAGTAAGTAGTGTGCTGTCAGTCTCTGGATCAAAGCACTGATAGCAAGTGCAGCATCTCAAGAAGAGTTTAAAGAGCTGGCAAAATTGGCCAGAAGGGAAATAATGGCATCATCTACCAACTAACATAAACAAATGTAAATGATAGAGGATGTAGCTTGTAGGAGTGGATAAGGATCCCAAACAATGTTTTGAAATGGTGTTGGTTTTAGTTTTCTAAAATATTCAAGAGGAAGGCTGTTTTAAGGGGTTTTTTTCATTCTAGGAGTAAATATGTCTGGACCCTCTCAGTGGCTAGTTTTATGTCTTCTGGTAGTTATTCTCATAAAGGAATGTAGTTACACTGTACTGTGAAATGCTGTCTCATCTTTAAATTACTAGACTGGGCAGGTCACTGTTTGATGGGAGACACTAATATGACTAATTGTAGAGGGAGAGGGAAAAGTAATTTTACTGAAAAACATGACACTCTTACAAAGCATGACACTCAGGCATCTACAGCTTAAACGCCTTGATTCCATGCCCAGGTATTTTTAGCTGCATGATGAAGAATAAAAGAAAAAGATAGCTTACACAAAATATCTGCTTATAAGAAAGGTATGGGATGGAGCAAAACAGAACTGCTTTCGCATGCTCCTGATCTAGGGTTGATCTGCAGCTTGAAGCAACTTCAACATTATTTACACAGCCTAGTGGTCTGACACATACGCAGAGGTGACTTACATTGGGATAACTGGCTGAGATATCACCCTCAGCTATTTGCTGACTTCTGCTCTATAGGTGGTAGAGCTGCTCACAGTAGCTTTTGAATCTGTGGTTTGCAGCCTGATGTTTTAGGGATACTGAATCTGGTGTCTGCCAACCTAAAAATGAAGTGGTTATTACAAGTCAGGATTGGCTATGAGACACACAGCTGTCCAGCTGAGTAATTTGATCAGCTCATTTGTCCCAAGTGAGCCACCATATGCTCATGAGTGAGTGTGTGCCACAGGACCCTGTGCATGGGCCAAAGAACCGCAGCACCCCTGGCAGGTCTGCAATCCCTTCTGGTAGGGGCCCACTGAAATGTGTTTCTGGGGATGCTTGTTTCATGTTGCTGGCTGAACGTGAGCCAGCTGTGCCCACGTGGCCGAGAAGGCCAATGGCATCCTGGCCTGGATCAGGAATAGTGTGGCCAGCAGGACCAGAGCAGGGATTGTCCCCCTGTGCTCGGCACTGGGGAGGCCACACCTCGAGTGCTGTGTCCAGTTCTGGGCCCCTCACTGCAGGAAAGACATGGATGGGCTGGAGTGAGTCCAGAGAGGGGCAGCGGAGCTGGGGAAGGGGCTGGAGTACAAGTCCTGTGAAGAGTGGCTGAGGGAGCTGGGGGTGTTTAGGGGGGGGAAAAGGAGGCTGAGACAGGCGACCTTATCACTCTCTACAGCTGCTGGAAAGGAGGTTGTAGCCAGGTGGGGGTTGGCGTTTTCTCCCAGGTAACAAGTGAAAGGATGAAGGGAAATCGCCTCAAGTTGCATCGTGGGAGGTTTAGGTTGGATATAGGAAAAACTTCGTCACAGAAAGGGTTGTAAAACATTGGAACAGGCTGCCCAGGAAAGTGTTGGAGTGACTATCTCAAGTTCAAAAAATGTCAAGCTATGGCCCATCAGGACATGGTTTAATGGTGAATATGGTGAAGGTGCTGGGTTGACAGTTGGGCTTGATGATTTTAAAGATCTTTTCCAACCTTCACGATTCTATGATTATATATTGCTGCTTGGTTTCCAAGGAAGACTATGAAGTGAGCTGTAGAACTGGCTCTCATTTTTATCACACTATGGGAGCTTTCATGTTGAGCTTTCCTTCCCTTTTCCTCTCCAGTACACAAGTACCGAAGCAAGAGCTGAAATTTCACCTTGTGTATTTTGGATGAAATGCTTACTCAAGAATTTGAAAAATGTTATAAGTAGCTATCCAATGAGGCCTTCCTAGAAAAAGGGTGTTAACAGCCCAAACCAGTTCCAGGTGCAGTAATTATATTTTGCTCACCTAACTTCTCACTCTGTTGTCAATTTGCAACACATCCTATTGTGCTCCGTGTTTCCATGTGTTGATAAACAGCTGCTGTATATCCTCTGTCCGTGCATGAGTTGCTTCAGTCAATGAAACTGTGTAGGTTTTCCAAAGCTCCTTGGGATTCTTTTAGATCACAGATGTTATGTACACTGAAGCTATTAATGTTCATCAAGAAGGAGGTTTTTTTCAGGAAAGAGAAATGAAAGAATCATCAGGTTGTCATTACCAGAAAACTGAGGAAACTAATTAAAAAGAATTTGAAACAAGGTGGAGTATTCCATTGACTTAATATGAGGATGTCTGATTTCTCTCCTAGTGTTTGGCTGCACTGAACAGCTCTATTTTAGCCATTTTGAGGATCTGACCCTGAAAAAAAAAATTAAGAACCTAATTGTTTACTGCGTGGAACTGATGACTGCAGGGTATCTCTGAAACCATCAGCTTGGTGCTCCTGATTGTGATTAGGTGTTTATATGAATAAAAGTCACACAGAATGATTCCACTTATTTTTATAGTGAAATGGGAGAGAAAGGAGTAGAAGGAGAGAAAAAAGATATGCTTAAACAGGAAGGGGCAAATATTAATGCAGGGTAGAGCAATAGCTTGGTGAGGGGGAAAGAAGCTCAATATGAGTCATACAAGTAGTGCAGTGTATGCTTTTGTAGGAAAGCTAGAGACCAAGATGGATGAAAGGAAGTTTAAAGGACAAATATATTTTTTTTAAAAAAAGAGAGTAATTTTCTTCTAGAATTATATTAGAAATCCACTAGAGAGCTGATGAGCCTGAATAGCTCTGGAGGCTCAAGGGACAATTAAGAAAAGAAAATTAGAATATAAAATACTTCTTACACTGGTCTTCTATACAGAGGAATACCTCGTGAGTTGAACATTACCTTTTGGTAAAGGTAAAAAGTTGGCAGGAGTAGAGATACTTTTATAGTTAATAAGCCCTCACTGAATCTCATGATTTAGCAGACAGTGATTCAAGTATGAGACTTGGACTCTGCTTGTAGTTTTGCTCCATAATGCCCTTGTCTGTGCTTCATTTTCCTTGTCTTCAAAATGGAGATAAAGATATTGGCTTTGTTGTTAAAGCAGTTTGAGGTTGACCGACATGTATATGTAAATGTAGAGAGTATTAATATTATTAATATTTGGATTACATTAATCTATTAAGTCAGCAGTTAATTTCTTTAGCATTAGCTGAATTACCTCCCAGGAAAAAACAACCCCAAAATAAAAGTGATTTAATTTATCATTACAGCTATAATAAGAATCTGGAAGATTGCCAGTGCTCTTTTTATTGAGGTGGGAGAGATGATAAGGGTGATCCAGGGAATTATAAACTCATGACCCTCATTTAAGTGCCTAAGAAAATTGTTGAGAAAGTCATTATAGATGTCATTATAAAGTACCTGAGGTGCAAACCAGCATAACTTTCTCTAAGTGTGAACTTTTTCTAATATTAGAATTCTTTCAAAAAATTAAAATGGTGGGAGAAATGTTAGATATACTGTAACTTATTTACACTCCTGAAAGGCTTTTGTTGATGTTTTTCAGAAGACGCTGTTAGGAAAAGCTGAGAATCAAGGGGTGAGTCTTATACTGCAGGTTTGATAACTGTCTTAAATAGGAAGCAAAGAAATTGCAAATTTGTACGGGGGAAAAGGCTGGTTTGTCATCCTGGGAAAATTTTAAGAGGAGAGCACCTCGGGGGTCATACTACTGCTTGGAATGATGACAGTCCTAATGATCTGGAAGAGAGGCTAAGCAGCTTCATTACCAAACCTTAAAAGAGATAAAACATTGCTCTTGTCAATGAAGTCTACACAGATGAACTGGGAAACCTTCCCAGAGGAGTTTTCAAAGTGCTTAGTCCAGCTGAAGCCTCAGTGTGAGGAAACCTCCCTTGGAGTGTAAGGACTTTGGTGGTGCCCAGAGATAAGGCAAACCCAGGCATACAATAAATATTTGACCATATGTTCAAGTGTTTGTGGCATAGTCATGTGAAAGCCTCTTCAGGAGGCTCAATGGTGAAATAGTCACCTTTGCATGAAGAGGTCAGTAGTGGTTATGTCCGGCTCTGATCCATGCTTGGAAAATAGCCGTGTTCTGGAAACAGCTTCGGTTGGCTAATGCAGGTCTGGTCTTTCTGGGTGGAACAGAACCAGTTAAAAGCAGTGTCTTCTGGGATGGTTTTGTGCCAAGTTGTATTTAGCCTTCTGATTTTTGGTCGTGGCCCTTAGCAGGTCCCAGAGGGGCTGAGAATGATCCTCCTTGTATCCTGCCTTAAAGCCTTCCAGTTTCTGATAATTGACAGCCAAGGAAATTCCTCAACCAAAGACTTTCATGTTTAGGAACAATTCTAAGGACAGCAAAGGGAATCTACGATTTATTAACTTGTTTTAATCCCTGGTTGAGCCCAGTCCTACTTTTGGGTCTGCACCCACAATTGCCCAGTTTTCTGCAGTTGCATTGCAAACAGCTTTTTCCTGTTGGCTTCAAATCTTTTCCAAAAGGCGTGAAGATGTCTTGCGGGAAAACCTGGAAAGAGAAGAAATACTTTTCTGTGTGCAGCTTTCACTACCCACAATTTCCAGCTTCTCCTGGTCTCTACTTCCTCACTATTTTGTCTGTTGTTAGGCCATCTCAGGAGATTTTTGTTTGTTTGTTTGTTTGTTTTGTTTATTTAAACTCCTTAAACCTCTGGAAATCTGCCCACCCCCTCTGCTTTGTATCCTGTTAACATATTAAACTGGCTCATTGGCAGATATGACAAGGATCTCAGTGCAACACAGAGTAATCTCTCCTAGCTGGGAAGAGTGACAGACACAAGATAGAAAGAACATGGGAGCTCCTCTTTTTGATACCTGTGAGCTGATAATGGGTTTTGTGTCCTAAATGTTTAAATCTCCTAAATATTCATCTATACTTCGCTACGGTTGTACATTCTCACATTCAAAAGGGTTGTTCTAAAAATTAGAAGATTTTTACAGCTTGTGAGTAGTTCTCAAGAAAACATGCAAGACACTGAAAACCTGTAGTCAGATTTCACCTGTTTGGATTTTAACATGCATTATTTTCCCTGTTATTGTGGGGTTCCCCTCTATACCTGCTCCCCTATGGATGCACTTTGTTCTTTAGGGAAGAAATGGATACGTGCAGGGTAATGCATGATTGAACCTGCGTCTCCAGATGTAAAAAGCTAATGCATGCAGAAACTGTTTTCGTGCACACTCTTGAATATAAAGGAGACACATTGGGGGAAACACAGCAGGAATTCTTTATATTCTGCAGCTTCCCGGCCTGTTCCTTATGCTCATGCAGCAAACCTCATTGGACAGCTACTCTCAGGCTATTTTTTTTTTCCCATGGGAGCAGTCACTTCAGTTTAGCCCTTTGTTGCCATGGCTTCTTCTGTAACTTTACTACCCCTTTAAACTTCTTAGAACAGCCCTTCAAAGCCAAACTTCCCATTTTCCAGAGAGGCACCTGGCAGTAAACTAGGGGAAGGTTAGTGTGGGAAATGTAAATCTGATTGAAGGAGTGATAGTTTAAACAACTTCAGCCCCATTCCAGAAGGGCCCTTGATGCTGATGATATGCCCTGTTTATTAAGGTGGGAAGGGCACGTGCTGCCCACCTCTGGGACTGTGGAATGTAGTTGCAGTATTTTACGTTTCTGTCTAGGTGCAATGGGAAACATAGGCCCTGTTTACTCGAGCAGTGATGAAATTTGATGTGCCAAAATTTGGTGTGTATTTCTACCAAGCTGGAAGTATTATGGTCTTAATCCCCTTCTCGCTGGAGCTTTGCCCTCCCGGGGGACATGCACTGAGGTGGAGCCGGTTCCTCTGTGACCCTGCTGTCTGTCATAGCACCAACAGAAGTTTGTGCAGACTTGTGACTTTATGCACTTCAGCCCAAATAACCAAACGTGGCCTCAGAGTGAGGGGCCAACTGTCTGCATGGTAGCAGAGGGCAATCATTGCCCCAACTCCTTTCCTCTGGTGGTCCTCCGTGTCACTGCTCACCTCCTGGGGTCTCAGTTTCCGTCATGATTCCTATGGAAATAACTTTTGATGTGTGAGTTTGTAAGTGTGCATTTTCCATTTGTAGTAGAAGGGAAAAATACTACATAGCACTGGAAAGAAATTATTTCGGAAAAAAGCTTTCAGAAGTGATTTTTGTTTCACCATCATTTCTTAAAAGCTTGATAACTATCTTTCATATTTAAAGTTTATTCATTATCTGGTTTTACATCAGGCAGAATTTAAAAAATTTTTGAAAGGTCGTGGAGCACCTTTCTGTTCTTAATTGAACAGTTCTTTTGAAGTCTAAAAACTTTTCATGAGTGGTTTGGGGATTTTGTTGTTTTGCTCTTGATTATTTTGGATTTTTTTTCTTTTTTCTTGTAAGTACATTCCTGTCAGTAGATTATCTTCACACGACTGGGAAGATAGTTCCAATGCTTAAAGTCTTTTAAAATTTTTGCAGTTCTGGTAAATTAGTAAACTCTAACTATGTAAGATGATCTTTAAGATTTTTTCTGACCTAAATGATTCTTTGATTATAGAAATAGCAAAGCCAGAGCATGTAAAATAGATAAGACAAAAGGAGAAGGTAAACAAGCTGACAACCATGATTTTTAAAGAGGGACATAGTTGACATGAAAACTCGTGAACTATGTTTTGAAAAATAAGTAGTCATAATAGGTAGTACAAGTTGTTTTGGAGACAACACCGGCCCCAAACTTGCCTGCCAATTAGTGTTTCATAGCAAAAGTGTCACTACATTGTAGCTGGATGTCTCTGTACAGTGTCTCTGCAGTTATAGAAGCTGTGAATCAACAGCTTGACTGTGTCAAACAGCTGGAATTTATTTTTTTCTCTAATGTGTTTCCCTTACAGAGCTTATAAATGTTAATTGTAAAAACAGCAAGTGTGAAACAGAAAAAAAAGAAACAGATAACATGGGTCTTAAAAAGGGAGAAAACTCACTACCTCTAGGTACAATTCATGTTGGAATTTTGCCTGATTAAAATGAGAAAGATGAGATGCTTTGTTTTTCAAGTTGCTTAGTTCTGCTCTTTCTCATTCTTCAGTTTCATAATGTATATTCTGCTTTACCCGAGAAAGAAATTAACTGTGATTTTGAAGCACCAGACTAAATTCATCCTGATCAATCCAAGTGGAATTATGCTGAGGAAGACTTTGGACCAGGCTTTTTAAACTTATTGAGAGAGAAATTGCAATCTAACCTGCAAGGAAAGCATGGAAAAATCTTTATCTGAAGCAGCACACTGTTACCAACAGCCTTTCCAAAGCATTTTTATTTGTCTTCCCATCATTTTATGCTGATTGCAGTTGTGCTGATTACATGTGTTCCCTTCTTCTTTTCTGTAGACTAACCCACGGAAGGGGAAATGTATTTGCACACAGATATACTTACAATAGAAAAACTTTGTCATCCTGTTTAAAGAAAAATATCTGTATTGCTTACAACTCCAGATACATACTATTTGATCAGATCTTTACCATTTGTAAATTGAAAGAAAAATATTTTAATTAGTAGATTTGCTTTCAGCTTAGGGAGAACTAAGATAATGTAAATATACTGTGTTTGTCACTTCTATGCATATTCCATATAAAGAAACCCCAACAAAACAGTGTAGAGAGTTCAGATAATGTCTCCTGTCTTCTGTGAGAGACTCAGTATTCCTTACCTTCTCTCTGCTGGCTTTTATAGGTTTGGACGTGTCATTTAGATTCTTGGTGCATCAGGTCATATTGTCAATGGGATCTGTAGAATGAATATAAATTTATCTTCCTGAAGGGTGTTTTAAACATCTGGATCAAGTTGAAAGTCATTAGAACCAGTGTAAGTCCATATTTGCAGGGGCCTGTTGTACAGAGATGCTCCAGTCTCTCTAGCACAGCTGAGAGGAAAAACCATTCCACTGGGCTCCGTCTAAGAACTGCTGGATTTGATTCACCTTGCACTTGCTCTATTTTATAACCGTGATACCTCTGTGTAAGTTAGTCAAGTAATGACAGGATAAAACTAGTGTCGTGGATGGAGCTCCATGCCATAAACCTTGCTTATTAGCAGTGCATGCGTTCACTTTGGCCTGGCCAACAAGCACTGGGGTTTGACATCCCAGAACAGGGTCACGGACGTCGGCTGCGGTCCTTGCGCGATGGTCCTAGCCGTGGCCAAACTCACCAGCAGCTGCATCCTCTTAGCAGGTTAAACTGCACTCACAAGTTCTTCAGCCAAAAAAACCCCCACTACACACAAAAAACCCCTCGACCAAGTGAATCTGAACTGCTACAGTTAAATGTTAGAGTAGCGAAATCTCCTTTTTTAATACCGCTTCAAAATGAAAAAAAATTCTGACTTCATTAACTACACATAACAGAAATCACATCTGTTAACACAAATTTAGCCAGATGGTTTTGAGGAACCTCTCAGAAGTGTGACTTACGCTATTGTCCAGTTTAGCTAAGCTAAGCCAAACTGGATCAAGATATTCTTGTTCCACAGGGGGATACCCACAGTTGCAGTTCTTCAGGATCGGCAGCTGTGCTTTAGTTTCATATCCTGCCTTAATCTGAATTAACGTTCAAGTCCAGGCAAGTACTTTCTTTGGAGGAAACAGATCCTGTTAAAGTAGACAGAAAACCAACTATTTGCTGTATGTGATTAAATGTAAGTTAATTTCAACATAAATCCACCCACACACTGATCTTGCTGTTACCCAGAGTTCATAAGACTTATCTTGAAAAGTGGAATCATTGCTATCCCAGCCCTGCTTGTTGAGGGACACAGCTTCATGTCTCAGCCTGATCCCAGCCCTACCCAAGCCTCTTCCTGACCACAGCCAAGCCTTGGCAGCAGAAAACCACCACTATCGCACACAGATTTGAGATGCAGCAGCTACCAAAACAAACTGTGCCAGTCTGCTTTCTGCAGCTGTGCCTCTTCCTCTGCAAGACCCATCACTGTGCCGTGGTGGTGTGGAAGGTGCAAGGCTGCAGCCCCACAGCAGCTGCTCGCCTCTGTACCCGAACCTCTCCCTCCCTCTCCCTCCTCGATGTGGCATCGGAGCAAACTGCAGCACTGCTCTGAACTTGTTCTATCCAGTTTATGCAGCCACCCTGTTCCTAGAGATACGTTCCTGTGGCTGCCTGAAGCTTCACAGGAGGAAAAGCCTTCTTGAGTGCCCCCCACCCCTCCCAAGCTGTTTTATAGGCAAAGGTCAGATCATCATTTCTTCTGCTGTCTCTTCCCCAGTCTCACATTGACTCTTGCAGCACAACTCATGAAAAAAGCCCCAAGCTAACACCTTTTATTTAAGTGTCTGTTTCTAAGGGAAGCTGTGGAATGAAAAAGGCAGAATTCATCTTCATAATTTTTAAAATTTTTCCTTTCCCTCTTTCCCCAATTAAACATTTTTACATAACGAAACCAAACCATCCTAGGAATAAGAGATGAACTTAAGCTTTTACAACTCCATCTATAACTTTATTGAAGAATGCTGAATTTCTTTTGAGTTCCATGCTGTGAAAAACTTTGTTAGCTTAGGTTGCTGATGAAAGCAAAAGTGTATTTATAGCACCCGATCCAGGATAAGCAGATGACAGCTCCATTAACTAGCAGCACAAATGGCCTGGGACATGACTAACCAACAAGGGATCATGCTCCCCATTAGCACTCCTGGAGGACAGCTGGTGAACGCAGTAAGGCTGACCAGATCAGTCAGCGTGGGTGGGGCAGAGTTGGGGGAAGATGGTTTTATCCTCAGTTCCTCCTTGTTTTTAGGCAGTCAGGTCATGATGATAAAACACCCCTCGTTCCTTCACGTTAAGGTTATTCTTTGATCTGCACTGCTGTGGAACTGCTTACACTGTGCTCGTGGTGGGCTGTGAAAATTTATGCCTACAGAAATATGAAGATAGTGACTCAGCAGGCCTTACTCAGTGCAGATTATTGGAAAGATTATGTATCGTGTTCACAGCTCCATGCGAATAAATGGCTAGAGAGGTATCCATACCCCAGAATTAGGCTGCTGGGTGTTTCAAGGCAACCACAGACAGGTAGCTGGAAAGACTTGCTCAGGGAGGTTGCGAATGAAGGTCAGTCAGGGTTGATGAACAAATATAAAGTGGTGACAGCCGTGTTCTCTGCTAAGAAAGCTGCTGTGAATTACAACTGTGGAAATTATATACAGATGCTCAGTGCTAGGATTTAATGCTGCTCTGAAGCCTGCAGAATTCAGGTTCTGCTTCCGGGCATGCTCCTGCTGGTGACTCATTTTCTCTGTAGAAGTACCTCATTGAGGGACCAAACCCTGTCCCCTTTTGCTCACTGGCCTGGATGAATCGCTGCAATGAGGAAAGGTGGAGGGAAGGCTCTGGGAGTCTCTGCCCTATAGGGAGGAGGGTTGGAAGTATGGGGGTCAGCGTGATATAGCTTAGCTGGAGGTTCACTCTCCTAGGCATGGAAAAATTGGGGCTCCAGAACCTTGTTATCAGGGCTGTAAAAGGCTCTGCTTTGTGGCACAGGAGCTGTGTTGAGCACCCCTGGGGAGGGAAACTGTGTTAAGCATCCCTTGCCCCTCCTTGCCCAGCTGTCCAGGGCTGTGCTTTGGTCACTGATGCCAGGCACTAGAGGAACATAGTGAGACATAATCTGGCTTGAGACTGCACAAGTAGTGTGCATGTACCCAGGTACCTGTTTCCTTTCCAAGTCATCCACTCTGGTACCACAAGAGGGGTTATTTGTTTTTTAATTGTAAATGTTTTCCCATTCAGACATAAGCTTGACAGTATCTGCTTCAGAAACCTTCCTCTTAGTGTCTTTAATGCTTTGGCTGAAAGAGTGTATATCTGGGAATGTAAGAGGCCTTCTCTGTCTGGGTGTGGATGACCCTTCCACAATAGACAGGTCCCTCCTCCATTTGGTGGAAGAGACACCAGTAAGTTGTGTTGGCCACTTGCTCCTATCTCAGTGGGATTTCAGTCCACATTTTGCTTAGCAGCTTTTCCAAAATGCCTGCGCTCCTGAGTAACAGAAATCCAGGTCCTGAAAAGCAAACTGGTTCCTTGGTATTCAGTAACAAGGACTGGCTAGAAACCAGCTCCTTGCCGCAAGGGAAGATGTGTCCTACCAGCACATACTGAGATGTCAAAGGTGGTTACCCTTGGTTACCTTTTCAGTATCAATCACATACATGGAGTCTTGGCTTTATGGAGACCCTGTGGTCGGCAGAGCAGCCCAATGCACCCCTCCATTGTACCTTTGCCCTTTTGCAGCGTGAGTTCCATCCTTCTCAAAGCAGCCACAATGTAAAACCAGGTCAAGTAGTTCTGTCCTGAGGCTGAGGCACATCAGTCCTGGATGCAGCTCAAGCACAGTGAGTAAACGTTTCCCCAGGAAATAAATTGGATCCTTAACAAGCAGGTGTTTTATGAGCTGATAAAAATGATCTCAAAGGCCAAGAATCAACCTCACAAGTGGAGGGAGCAGAAATGATCAGTGGTTGTTTCTCCTGCTGTTGTGAGTCAGAAATCAATCTGAGAGTTTAGTGCAAAGAGGGTTAAAACACTAGTAATTCAGTGCCTGCCAGTTGGGGAGAATAATAAAGCCTGCATTTCTGTGTTGGTATGGGGCAAATGCTGCAGAAACAGGAATTTTATTATATAATTATGCCTCCTACATAAAGCTTTCGGGGATGGGGGAAGCTAACAGAGCTGTGCGTCACTGAAATGACAGAAAACATGCCGCCACAATCGGAGTCCTGTGTGCGCTCAAGACTGTACAATATGCACATATTCCTTGTGGCCTTGCAGCATTTGTGGATTTGAGTTTGCTCGGCTCACAGCTGGGAGGGAGGCTGCCTGAGCGAAACATGGGCTGTGCTTTCTGCCATGGAAATGTAACATGGGAGAGTGGGGGGATGTTGTTTGTTATTGTTTCACCAGAGATTTAATTAAATGATTGAAAGGAAAGGGAGGGAAAATGCAATTCTTAACTCAAAAATTGCTGAGCGGAGCACACCCCTCTTTAGGAGTAGTGAGGCTTGTGAATGCTGAAGGGTCCATGAAGCCCTTCTGGATCATCTGTGGTTGTTTTGTGGTGGCCTTTGCCTTCTGTAGGAATGCTGCTCACAGGCAGTGGTGGAAGTTACATTCAGCTGTAGTTAGGATGAGGTGGTCCACTTACAGTAAGAGAGCAGGAATGACACTTGGAGACTCGGGGGATAAAAAGAGCTCCTGGTAATTTTATTATTGGTATAAAGAAGACCCTTTATCTCAAAGCACTGGATAAGCAACAAACCATATTAATGTCTTTTGAGATAGATTGAGCAGCATTTTTGCTGTTGTACAAGTGAAGACTGACGTTGAATGACTGTAATTCTCATCCAGAAATGGCAACTCCGTGGATTTTCTCTGAGCATATGCCTAGTGGTCTGTCTGATGAGATTTGTGAGTGCTTTCTGTTGTCTGCTCCTTCCTTAAGATCCACAGCACAAAGTTAAGAGGAAATGAGAAGACGTTTCTGGTTTTGTGTGTGCTGTCAGCAAGCCACCAATGCAGCCATGAAGAGCATTCTTCTACCTGATTTTTCAATTCTGTGTAAGCCACAACTAAAGCATTATTTCTGTTCTGAAGAGCTGACAGTTAAAGGGTTTCATTCAGAAAAGTATTTAAACCATCTGTATTTAAATAGGCATTTAAACACTTGTTTGGATTGTATCCTAATAAGGATACTTAGTTGAATGGGCCAGAAATAGAAAAACTGAAGGCGAGGTATGGAGTGTGTTAGTGAAACACCTGGGGATGCCTGGCAAGCATTTTGCTGCTAGCATTTAAGTTTTGCTTTGTTTTGTTTCCATTTTTGTTCAGTGAGTTGGAGGGAGACATACAGACATAGCACCAGTGGTATAGTGACATAGTGGTACAGAGGAGACAGAGGAAGCAAAAGAATGATCTAAGTGGTATACCCAGGGTTGTTCTACAGGGGAATGGCAGAGGTGTGAATGAAAATCAACTTTTTTTTTTTTTTTTTAACATACAAAACAAAGCTCTAACTATGTTAGTTCCCATATAGATGGGAGGAATGAAGAGCTGGGTCATTCACATTGGGTTCCTTTAGGTGTTTACTTGGCTGTTAGTACCCTGGGGGAGTAATCTTATGTGACTTCTATCAGCACTGGAAATAAAAAACCATCTTGGAAATAACGAGTTAAATTGGACCATTATGAGTCCAAGCAAAGTTAATGGGTTTGCATTACCCTAATGAGGAATGCAAAGGTTTAGAGGCTGATTAGTTACTGGGCCTGCAGAGATTTCAGACAGCATGACATAACTCATATATCCCCCAGATATATTTTTATCGCCACAGTCACGATAACATGATATGTCATGCTGCCATTCTGTAGACGAAACTTCTCAGGTGGTGGTCAGTGTATTGTGCCAGACCCACAGCGTGCCTCTGTGTGGCCTCCCACTTTTTCCATAGGATCATAAAATGGTTTGGGTTGGCAGGAACCTTTAAAGGTCATCTTGTTCCAACCTCCCTGCCATGGGCAGGGACATGTCTCACTAGACCAGGTTGCTCAAAGCCCCATTCAATCTGACCTTGAACACTTCCAGGGATGGGGCATCCACACCTTCTCTGGACAGCCTGTTCCAGTGCCTCACCACCCTCATAGCTGTGTTGAAAGCCAACTTTTGTTTTGCCATCCCTGTGTTTAAGGATCTCTTTCTTCTCTGTGTGTGCAAGGCCCCACAGATGAGTACACCACAGAATCAGTACAATGTGCAGGGTTCTCAGACTGCAATACAGCTGCTCCCAAGGTGAAACCATGGTCAAGTCCCTCTGTTTCAGCAACTCTTTTCACAGCACATCCAGCAAGTCGTAATTATTCATTTCAGTGGCACAACCAAGGCTTTACTCCTATTAACATGCTATGTCAGTGGAGCAGCACTGCTGGCTTTCTTTTGCCTGAACACAATAGTCAGGTGGTTCTAGCACTGCAGAGTCCTTGGTAGTGGCTGTAATGCAATAGGCAGAGAAAAGCAAACTTCACAGTGGATCTGATCTGTGCTGAGCTGATAATAGCAGAGGTTGGAATTGATCGAAAATCATTGAGAGAGAACAGAAAGGCTGACTTAGTTTTAACCCCACTGTTCAAGTGCTCTCTCTCTCTCTGCCTGTCTTAACATGCAAAATCCCAACAGCCAACTAAGGTCAGGGAATGGGAGTGCATGCAGCTGTTTGTCTGCCTTATCTACAGAAAACATTTCATGCCTGACCAACTTGCGTGAGCCATGAACGAATTACTTGATTATAAACCAAACATATTAGAGGCAGTGATGTTTTATAAATCTCCCTGTATGTCTGCAGTTAACTTAAAGAAGAGGTCAGCAAAATTTTTTAGCAGCTGAATGGTTTGCACTGCCTGTCCGAGTATAAGCTGCCTTTATAAAGTCGCTGCCTACACAAGGCAGGCACTGGAGGCCTGTTCCATGTTCACAATGTTTGCTGAACCTTTCTAACATAGTGTTAAATATTGAAATTAGCTTGCAGTATTTTAAAATTATTAAAAAAACGAACACGGCTGATACGATGTGAGTGCCTGGATAAAGCCAACACAATCGTGTGTCGTAAGAGGTGAAGTTCTGGTGCTGCTGAAGAAAATGACAGGCCTTGTGGTTACTGCAGTGAAAGGCAATTTTACCTGCAATGTTTAGCAAGTTGAGAGTCCAGCTTGAGACTTTCATTGTTTCCCATTTCCCATCGCCTTCACTGTGAGGAGACACATGTACCTTTATTTGTCTTGCGGTTACTGTGATCTGAGAGGAACAAGAGAGGGTTGAGGCTGCATGAAAATAGCCTCTAAATAGCCTGTGCAGTTACACATAGGAATATAACATGCAAAATACCTGTGAGATGATGTACACATTAAAATCACAATCTATGATATTTTACCAGCTATTAGAAACGATATTATTATGCACAACAAGCATCTCAAGTTACTCTTTGCTAAAGCTTATATTGCAGGACACACGAATTCTCTCTGAAGACCCTTAGAGATGAAAGGCTAGAGAAAAACAGGCATGAAGATGTAGCTGAATAAGCCACAAACTGCAGTGCATTTGCCATCAAGCTTTATGCAATTCCAGTCAAGTGTACCTGTACTTCAAACACACCGGTTCTTTGTCGAACACGGCTGTGCTTGTACACGTGACACGGCACTCCTGGCGACAGTCCACAGGATATGACCTCTTCTCAAGCATTTACTTCCCTTTTGGTCATTAATGAACTTTGAGTGACTAATCTTTCCAGTGACTGACTTTCCCAGTAGTGAACTTGTTCCCTGGATTATGAAACAAAAGCAAAATTTAATCTACAAATATTAAAAAGTAAGGGAGGCTGGGCAGTTCTGGGCAGTTTTTTAGAGCACCCTCATCTCTGACATGGTGTCTCACCACTTCCAGCAGTCATAGAGGTTAAAGATCTTCACTCAGTGTGGGGCAAGGTGACTCAGAACTTATCTTCATGCCCAGGACTGCCTGCTTTCTGTTGCTCTTTTGCTTGTATGAGAATGCAAAGTGTGAAGAAGCCCATTTCCATTCCTCTTTCTGCAATTTTCTGATGGCCAGAATGCAGCCAAAGTCCTGAAGGGTGAGTGAGGGGTTAGGGCAGATAAGAAATCCCACATATGGGATTATGGTAGATGATTCAAAGACTTCCACTGGGCAGAAAAAGGGGATTCGAGTTCACAGTTTTCATAGACCAGAGATGCCAGTAAAGTTGAAAAGCGGATTGTTTTGCATTATCACCACCCACTTTTCCCAAAGATGTTCTACTTTTCTCAGCAGCCTCCCTATTGCTGTAGCTATAAATAAGTATATAACTTTATGCATGTGAGAGATTCAGGTTTAAGCTTATATTTAAACTCCAAGGTTATATATAACAGGACTGTATTAAAGATGACAAAAACCTCATTGTTCTGCTCATGTTTTATCTCTGTGTAGCATGCATGTTCATGGGTATGTGTGTGTACTGACAGATATGTAGACAGGCATAGGACAAAAAACCAGTCCAGATTCTCTATTTCTGTATTTGGTTATTGGTATAATTAACTTTCATGTTGCAAAGGGAGTAATTCTGTTATAAGGCTGGAGTAACAGGCAAACTCCTGTCTGTTTGCTCACAAAGACTAAAATTTAGATAAGTACATTATATGGTAAAATGTGTAATTGCTAAGTTTGGTCATTTCAGATTCACTTAAAGAATCTCATTTTCTAGACCTTGCCAAAGGATTTCTGAAGCTGGTTTCCTCTTGGTGTTTGGAAAGTAACCATATTTTATCCTTTCAGCAAGCTTCACAGTGTTTTTTTTTAATTAATTAGAAAGCTTTGCTTTGATCATTGCATAGATTGGCTGTGCTTTTTAGGACACGAAAATGTTGGTCAAGTTTATATAGAACAAGGAAGACCATTGGCATGGTAGCTGGCAAATGCTTAGATAAAATGGGTCACTTGCCAAAAAGAGCATGTATTTGGGATGTTTGTCCTTTATTTAGAGAAGGCTCTCTGGAAACTTGCCAAGGATGTTCCTAATTTGCTAATTGTGGAGTGGGTTAATGGTGTAAGCTCACAGAAGACCGTAATACATGTAGTTCATTTTGCTGGCTATAAAGATCTCAACACAGAGGTTTTGGAGTGTAGTTTCTTCCTTGCTCTTGTTCTCTTCAGGCTCTCAAGGGAGCAAATGAAACCCGCTAAAAACTGGACAGTCACCTCTCCAAAATTGTTGGAGGACATATCCCCTCACCCAGTGTTTGTTCAAGACTACTCCAAGCAGCCTGGCTGTCAAAGGGGCAGAGGTCTCTGTCACGACTGGAGGGATTCAAATGATTGTATCGAAGTTGGCTGGCACAGAGCTGTGCAGGCTGCCCTTGCTCCTCTGCCACATTGCATAGCGGTGGCTGCTGAGAAGGGATTGGGTTTTTCCACATGGAGGATACTTCTGCCCATGAACATGGGGTTAGTTATTAGCACTGGGCTTAGGGATCCTGTGCCTGAGGGAAATCCACGGCTTTAAAAGCTTCCTGGCCTCAGCTGAAGAGTTAAATGACTATGTGTGAGCCCTTAGAAATACCAGGTACAGTGTGTTAGTTTGTAGCTCCGTGGGAGAGTTGTAAGTTAATGAGCTCTACCTCATATTTGCTATGATCTAGGAATGTACAAACAATTACTTACTGTGGCTCATCCAAGTCCTGCTAATTTGTTACGCTTGTAATCTTGGCTACTTGTCTGTGAACTCACAGACACTGATGAAATCCACAGCCTGCCTTATTCTGTGTGTCTTCTTCTTTTTCTTTCTTTAAAATTTTTATTTTGATTGATTTGACATCTGTTGCTAAACAAATGTATATGGTTTTTAGGTCAGTAAGACTTTACGGTTGAGTCAGCCATTTTCAGTGAAAATTATTATTTTTCTTAGATATTCACTGCACCCAGGGGAGGAGTCTGTTATTTTTGTTTTCCCTAAAGTTAGAGGTAGCAAACACTTTTTTCTACTAGGCATAGCTGGTTTCACTAGTGCTTTCAGGAAGGAGTCACATTTTGCGGGGAGTGCTGGTGTTTCTGGAGCCTGAATGGCAAAGAGAGGGGTCTTAGTCCCTGTGTATTTGCACAACACTGGATCTTCAAGGGCATTTCTTTTTGTTAGTGCTGTTTGCTTGTTCTTTTCAAATGAACAAGAATGGAGGTATTAGCGAATGAAATCCAGCACAGAATTTGCCACCAGCCACTCAACAGTGTGAGGCAGGGGAGAGAGGTTTCCTCCCAAGCATGCTGGGAGGGATCAGCTGAAGGATGACAGGCTTTCAGTATTCTGCCTGAGTGTCAAGTCTGCAAATGGGATTACAAACCACTGACAACTGTGATGGCTGCTATTATGCGGACACCTGTTCATCCAGTGCTGGACACAGGCTAGCATCCATATAGGATGTTGAACTATCACCAGATGGTGATGTCTTTGAGTTGTTACGCATTTTTTCTAGATTTGATCCAGCAATTTAGACAAGATGCTCTTAGCTAGCAAAACAGCACTAGAAAGGACACGTAGCTCTCGAAAGGGTTCAAATAAAAAGTTTTGTTAATGAACCACAAAATCACTATGTGGTATGTGTTTAGATTATTGTCATTGAAGTTCAACTATGTGCCAAGATCTAAAGGAGCCACTAAATAAATGGTTCCACCATCCAGTCATTACTGTCACTGTGTTACTGCTGCTTTTGTTGGTGCGTTTTACAAGTTGTTTCTTTCAAGTCTAATAGCAATTATTTTTCTTGCCAAAACCCTATGTTTATTTCACTGGGCAACATTTGGACCATGATGTGGACCCACCCAGGCAGGGTAGGTGGAGATGAGTCTGAGCGTTAAAAGCGGAGTGTGCTGACTTTCTTCTTCCAGTGGTTAGTCTGTCCGTATGGCCTCCTGTTGGACACTGAGCTGCGTAGTGTTCAGGGAAGTCCCAAGGTCCTGCAACTGAAGTGGGGAGAATGGAGAGGGGAGGGAGCCCCTCAAGCGGCTTAGACTTAACAGAGCTCCTCCAAAGTCACTGGAGCTCGGCCTTTGCTGGCAGGAACTACTCTGGCTTCCTCAGCATCACACGCTGTTAACCTCAGACATGTAAATCAGCATATCTCGCTCTGGCCCGAAGAGTGTTTCACATCACTGTGAAATCCACAGTGGTTTTCAAATGGTGAAGAGGTGCTTTATAATAGCCAAAACATGCTCCCGCTGATGTCTGTGCTGCCCATAAATCTCTGCTGCTTAGGTACGATGGTAAAACTCCTGTTCTGTCTCTGGTCTTTAAATGGCTCCATTTGGTGCTCAGTTCACAATAATTTTCTTAATTTTGGCCATTTATTGCCCTCTCAGTCCCATTTTGGGTTTTCTTTTGGATTTCTCATGGTTTCGTCCTAGATTTGCTACTGTGATGTCTCTATTTCTTGGTGTAATGTAATTAGCACATTAAGGTGGATGTCTGTTGTGATTCACTTCCAAACTGTACTAAGGATTTGTTATATAGGGGAGCTTTATATATTCCTTTATATATACCTTATATTCCTTATGTATACCTATATATTCCTTTATATTCCTTCCTTCAAACATTTTACAGGTTTTCTTCTATTTATCTTACAGACTTCCCCCTTCTAATTATTGTATTCTTCATTTGGACTTCCTTGCATGTAGATGACATGTTAAACTCTTATATTACATCACCAGCTTGATGCACAAGGACATGTCAAACTTGAGAAGAAAATGTTGATTTGTTGGAACATCACACACAAGGTCCACGCTGCGATTATATTTATCCTTTATCTCAGTGTTCTATCCCTGTTTTACAGGAAGAGTTAACAGCTGTACTTGTGTGGCTAAAGAGAATTACTGGTCTGGCCGCTAATTACCTTCTCTGGAGGGTCAGAATTTCCAAGACTCAGGTTATTACAATGAGAACTGTCTCTGTCATCTTTGTTTTCAATCTCTCTCTCTTCTTCCCCCCACCCCAAAAAAATTGCACAGGGCGTGCAAAACCTGCTATATGGTTTGAAGTGGAACAGTTTTTGAATTATAGGTGAAAAAATAATTTGTGCATTTCCCTTTGAGGTTTATTTATGGGAGGTTTGGCCCATATAAATGGATATATGAGTGTTATCTGGATGGCTGTTCCTCTTCCTTCATTATATTTCTTATGGAGAGTGAAGTCCTCCCCTCTTGATACCTGGGATAGTTTTCAGCTAGTGATAAATGCTCAAGGTGTTTGAGCCCATCTCTAGTTCCCGTATCCCTAGTCTGTGTGGATTTCTTGTTTGTGCCTTTGTGTTATCTCCACTTGATAGTAAGTGGCAGAGAAAGTTTTCCTCTTCAGTGACTATGATATTGTTCAGTGGTGGGGTGATTAAAGTTCAGTTCAATTTTTGTAGTGTAGAATATGGCTGTCCCTGCATGCTTTGCCATCTCTCAGTTGTTTTAGATTTTCTGGTTTCGATTACTGCTCAGTAGTGTTAGATTAGTGAAATGTGTAATTGTAAGTGCTGTTTGTGTGCCCTAGTCAATTATTTCCTTTCCAAACTTAAAAGGCTGACACTTGAATTGTTGCAGTTGTCACTAGAGTCACATTTCGGGCTTGCAGGAAGATACCACGCGTGTCTCCTTGTAAGACTTGAATCTTTTGGCTGTCATCTTCAGGTGTCATTTTGCTCCGTGTGAAGTTGATTTGAGGGGCACTCCTTTCATCTTTCGTGCCACCTCTGTGGATATCAGAACCCCAGGGCTGCTTGGGGCACCTTCATCTGTGGCTGGATCTCCCTGCTTGGTTTCTCACCAGGGTGTAGGACCCTGTCAGTGAGGTCCAACCTGAGGCGGGCAAAAGTGTCTGTCGGGTAGCAGAGGATGTCACACTTGTCTAGCACACTCATTTATTGTTTTGGTTCCCCTGCAGTACTTGGGCTGTTTCACATCCTGACTTTTATTATCTGAGGAATATTATCAGCAATAGATAATTTCTCTCAGTCATGGAGACAGATTTTAATTCATGCTTTCTTGAGTTTGAGACTGGGTTATTTGATTCTATCTGTCTCCACCCTTTAACTCTTGTAAGCCAAATCTAAAAGCGGCAGGAAGACTGCTGCCAAAAATCAGCTTTTCAGAACAGGAGAAGTGTTTAGTGTTCTCTGTTCAATGGTGTGTCAGTTGTAAACTCTTCATGCTGATTTATAAAGCTTTGCACGGCCTTCGACTGTCTGATGAAACTGTCTTGATAACCACCCACTGGTGCTGCCTTCCTGACTGTCTGTGGGACTGGATTTCATTCTGCCACTCACAGAGCATTTCACCATTATTCTGCCTTGTGAAATTCTCTTTCCATGATAAGAGCCATCATTCCACTGAGGCTTTGAAAAAGAAGTCTGATTTTTGGTGGAACCACTTGACACCAGCAGCAAGATTCTCAGCTGGCATTCTGTTACCAGGGATGCGAGCAACATAAAGCAGCAGCTTTACCAAATGGGTCATGATTGTTTATAAATGTATTTTTATTATAATTTTGTAAGACTTTTTTCTTTTAATTAAGAGGTAATTAATGATGCAATCAGAATAAGTTCAAGGCCAGGAGTTGACTAGTTGAGCTTTTCATTGTCATGCTGCTATTTATATACTGTTGTGTGATTGAGCAGTTTTGTCAGCTGTCTCAGTTCTCATCTGTAGGAGGAAAGGGAGTATGTATCCTTCTACGTCCTTTGCCCTAGCGGTGCTGTAAATCTGCTGTGAGAATTGGCCAAAGAGTAAAATGTTTTGGCCTGAGTAGGGTCCGGTGACCCTCTCTGGGAAAGAGAGGTGTGACCCCACTGAAGTGTCTCGAGTTGCTCTGATAAAATGAAGCAGAGGAAGGGTCCCCCCACATAAAGAAGAGAATCCATTACAAAAGCAAAAAGGCAGTGGTGTAGTGCCAGATCATGTTTACTGAGGAGTCCTCAATATAGGGTGTGCCAGTTAGCAAGATCACTTCATGGTGTTTTGCTTTCCAGCTGTTTGTCTGTCAAAACACCATCATTCTGTTATTGCCTTAATTTCTGTTCTCCCAGCCAGCATGGACATTTTAAAAACAAGCTGTACCTTAAAGAGGATGTATATAAAAGATAACTAAACCACTTCTTAGAAGCAGTGGGGAACTCCTTTGGATGCTAGGAATTCCAGATTACTTACATTAGGAAAATATTTCTGTGTAAACCTTTCCATTTAGGCTACAAAAACAGTTAGGCTAAAATGAGTGGCATGGAAAGACGGGGACTAAGAGCTTGTTTGTGTTCATCACAGACAGAACAATTACACTGGCAGCATGGTAGAGGCATGAACAGGACTAGGGATTTAGTGAAGAGTGATACCTCCTCCCCCTGCCCCAAAAGAAACCTTTTCAAAACACAACCAAAACTGAATCACATGTAGAGAGCGAGGACATGTGCTCCAGTTGTTGCTTTATCCTGTTGGCCTGAACTGTTCCTCCATGGCTGCCCAGGAAGCACGGAAGATAGCTGGGGTTTGAGAGGGAGATTCAGACCTTTTCCAAAATGTTTTTCTTCTTTAGGTTTTTTTCTTGTTCTCTGCATATATTTCTGCTTTTCCTTCGATGTGTTAGAAGGAGCAAGTTTGTTTGTGAAAATCTGTACAGAAAAACTCTTCTCTCTAAGTGTTCTTGGGTTTTATTAACTAAACAGAAACTAAACAAAAGGAAGAGTGGGTTTTTACTTCTAAAGAATTATGTATTGTTTTTGTTAAGGTGAATCCCCTATTTTCCCTTACCAAATGAGAATCTTTAACTCCACAGAGAAGAGTATTGATTTGTCTCCTACAGTGAAATTGCTGAAGCATGTAGGAAATGTGATGTTTGCGGTGTTTTAAAAAAAATTGCTTAATGATTCCCTTTCCCCCTGCTTATTCCGGTAACTTAAAGTACAAATTAAAAGATGGACTCTTAGCAGACATAGTTCTTGCTCAGATCATGCCAATTCAGAGCTGGGCATGCAACTCAGTCCTTAAAGTGCAAGCCTTTCAACTGCGTTTGTGTGATGTGGAGATTGTGGGGCTTTGAGCAACCTGTGGAAAGTGGAAGATGTCTCTGCCCATGGCAGGGAGTTAGAGCAAGATCATCTTTAAGGTCCTTTCCAAACTAAACCAATCTGTGACTCTGTATGTTCAGTACCATAATTCCTGCAAGTATGGAACGGGCTGCCTGGAGAGGTGCTTGTCTCTCTTGGCTCTCAGCTCTTCCTAAGCTCTGAGTTCAGCAGTAAATAGGAGATGATGCCTTCAGAGCATAAGTCCCTGCCCTCTGCAGGGCTGTTGCTGTTGGCTCTTAGCCCCCTGTGATGTGGGCACTGGGTCTGACAAAAGTGTTACTTTCAGCTCCTTGCTGCTGCAAAGAGATGAGAGAAGAGTTTACTCACAGGCAGAGAGTCCCAGCGCGAAATCACCAGCTGCCACAGTGACTGGTGAGCTGATGGCAGGCTGCAACCCAGGTTGTGGGTAATGGAAGACTGAGGCCCTGGCAGGGTTTGGGGAAATGGAATTTACCTCTTGGTGTCCTTGAATGCAGGTCACCACGTTCACCAACAGAACGCACATTTTAGATGCCTACACTGTCATAGACCATCAGTGTGACTTGCTTCTATGTCATGCCTTTCCTGTTCCTGGTGAAAATGATCAGTACTTCTTTTCCTTAAATTACAAAATCTGAAGAATTAAGCAATTTTCGGTAAGGGAGCATTCACATTCCCACTGGCTTTGGTAAGAGTTTGACTGAAGCATAGGTAGCTGACCACGCCAGGACCTCACTTCTCTTAGGCACTTTCAGTCTCTTTAGCCTTGCTCAGGCAGGTAAACCTCTAAGGCTTGTTTTCCCACCTCTCTTTTTCCTTTTTAATTTTTTCTCTTTATGCCAGACTGTTTCTCTTGATAGTCAACTTTTTCCGCCTCTGTCCAGTTCCCGTACTCTGTAGATTTTTGTTGGCATAGTGAAGTCCTTCTGTGGAGGAAATAATAGGAGAACTAGGCCTGCAACCCATGCTGTAGTTCTGTTCCTTGAAAAATATAGGTTCCTCTTGAACAATTACATACACATTTGGGATATATTGAATCTAGGGAAGTACCATTTCCTTTCCTTTATTACATATCCATTGTATTGTTGAATATAAGGAAGATGTAATAGAATTGTCACACAAAAGAGGTGAAAAGGATAAAACAACACCCTTGGTTGCTTTTAAGTTCCCCATTCTAAATAGAAAGAGGGTCCTAGTTGGGGTTTTTCTGAGCCAGTCTGTTTGGAGCTGTGGAGAACTGGAGTAGCTGTTTGGCTGCTGCATTTCAGTGGTCTTGATTTGTGAGATGAGGTGTTCAAAGTTGGAAAGACTAGCAGTGATACACCCCACATGTAGAGGAACTTACATTTAGTTTTAAAATTAAAATTTTAAATCTACAGAAATATAGAGCAATTGGGAGAAATAATAGGGTCAGTGACATTGGCTCTACAGTTAATTTATTTGAAGATGGACTGGAGAGGAGGGAGACATGTCTTACATATAAGAAAATGGTGCTTTCCCTGGTGGGTGCTCAGGACTCTTCTATAACAGTGGCAGAAAGGAAAGTATCTGATGTCAGTTGCATGGGAGGGTGGCAGGCTGTATGTTCCCTGTGGAATGATCCACATGAAATCTCTTAACGTTGCTCTGAATGGCAGGATAAAATAATCAGTAATCTCTCAGCACAAGTCTCTTGTGTTTCATAAGGGAACTAAGATCTGCAAAATATGTATTTCTCCCGCCTTAACACCTTCCTCTGCTATTTCTTTCCCTTCTCTGTAAGAAACTGTTATTTAGAAATAGCTGAGATACAAGCTCATACTTCTGGAGGTTGAATAATGGTACAGACAGTGCAATAATGTTACAGAAAGTGGCTAACTGCAGTTGGTTAAGTCTTGATTTTTTTTTTTGCCTTAATAGACAGTGGGAGAAAAGGTAGATGAAAGTAAACTCATTTGTCCTTTCTCCATAACCTTATATCTGGCTTCCTTTCTTTCCCATCTTTTTTCTTCTAGCACATTGCATTTTATATCCATATTGTTTCAGGCACAGAACCCATGCTTTATGACTTGCATTAAATACAGGCTTTATTGAGATTCTTCTTGTTGTTGTTTGTAGACTCTAATTAAGCTCCTATATTAAAAATGCAATATGCTGAGCTCTCAAGCTGCTTTCAGTGGGATGCAGGGCACCAGCACCTGTTGCTGCTGTCCCTGGAGGTGACAGCAGTGGTGCAGAGAGGACCCTCCGCACACAGCAGCGGAGAGCATTGTCTGAGCCATGTTCCCTCTCTCTGTCTCCTTCTTTCTCACACAGGCGCGCACACACATCGCCAGATAGTTTTGCTGTCTGCCGCTCCTGCTTTCTGTTGCTAAGTGAACAGCTCCGGCTCACACACAGAGCAGAGCCAATAGCGTGCTGACCTCCAAAGGCTGCTAAAAGCTGAAGAAAAGGAATCCAACGGTGCCATCTTTTCTTTGCTCTCCTCTCACCCCCCCCTTTCACAGGGAAGTGGGGAGGGCAGAGGGAGAACACAGGATGGTGGAGATAATTCATAATAGCCACTCATGTTCTGGAGATAAACGCAGTAGTACCTGGGGAAAGAAATAGAATATTATGCTCCTTTGTATTTATATGCACACAGAGGCAAACATGTTTTTCCGTGTGCTGTGAGCTCCAAGCTGTGATTAGGAAATGAGGTAATACTGAGAAGTTATTTTGCTCTGCTCTTCACAGCTGTTAATCTTCTACTAATCACTGACACGAATATATTGTGAGGCTCATCTTTCCCTCGACCAGAGAAACACTGAGCATTGCTTCAGCCTTTCTGTCACTAGTTCTGACACATTTATCACCTTACAGCTATTGTTTCCCTGCTCTCCTTCAGGAGTATTTGGGAAAAGGGAGTTGCTCAGCACACTGTAGTCACTTGTGTGACGGCTGTGGTCCCAATAAACAAACATCCACACAGTGAGTAGCTATAGAAATTGGCAATTTTATAGCCCTATTTTGTTAAAAGGAAATTTGTTGTGGCTCCCTTCTCACATATACAGCACAGGATTTTTGTGATTCAAGTGATAAGCTAAAGCATGCACTTGGTAGCCTAATGTTCAGTGTGAACCAAGTGTGAAGTCTTCTTGTAGGTTATTTTGTATATGAAGATTTTCCTGTTTAAAGATGTTTTCATCTTGAGCAAAGTTTTTTAGGCACGGCAAAGACATGAGTGAATTTTATCTGTAAACCATCAGTGCCAGTGACAAAAAGTACTTGTATTTGCTCTGTGGCTGGATTGAGTCTGCTGGTGTATGTGGGGAATATAGCACTTGATCTTGCCTCTAAGCAGCAGTGTGGATGATTGCAGTTAGTTCTGGATCTGAAAGGAAAAGACATAACCTTCTTTCTAAGTGTAAATGAGAGCAGCATGTTCAGTAGTATTGTGTGTCACAACCACCAAGTTTTCCCAGCTGCAAATTTCAAGGCAAATGGTGAGTAGATAAATAGTATCTACAGAGGGACGGTGGTTGGGTGGGATGAAATGCCCCTCAGAACTGGTGGTTGGACCTGATGGGCAGAGTAAGCTTGTCAAACTCAAATTTACCATTAAAGAAATTAGATTTTTCACAAAGATTGTAGTCATAAATGACAATTGATCCACTTAAGCCACATCATGATTGTTAACAGACAGTTTATTGATGGCTCTGAGTAGTAGCAGTGAAGGGTTTCCTGTGATAATCTAAAAGCATCAGCACAGACTTCTGTCTTCTCCAGGTATCACCAGAAGATGAGCAGCGAAGTCCACAGCACATTACATTGTATGATGTAACCCACAGGTTTTAGGGAATGTAATAAATCATATAAGTTGGATGGAAGGAGCGTTGAGCTTTCCCTGTGGTGCTGAGGTGGCTCTGCTTCAGCACCTCTGCCTGCAGTGGGGAGCTGAGGGCAGGGTGGGGTTTGGGGAGGATGTCAGGTACCGTGTGAATCACTCACGTCGTCTTCCCTGGCATGTCACAGCTGCCACTGTGCCACCATGCACGGACACAATACTAGTCCTTTCAGACCAATAGAACTAGTCTGTGTCTGGAAAATTTGTTTAGTGCTTTCTAGAGCTCATTCTGTGCTTGTCTCCTTAGCCCTGCTGATGACTGTGAAAGAGTGATAAAACTTCGAAGAGCTTGCCATAGTCAATAATTTTGCATTGTACAATGAAATATAATGCTACAGCTGTCACCTTTAATTAACAGATGACACATTGTCAATCTGCAATCAATCGAATTTAATTTCCAGTTCTGAACAACTCCCTTTGCAATATTACCAGATTAACCGTCCTTATATTAAAAAAAAAATTGCGTAAAAGCATGGAAGTGTGCTTGATGAAAAAATTGTTCTGATCCATAGGTTTCAAGGAAACAAAACAACTTGGGGTGAAGTCTCATTTGTGTCTCTGCTCTCATAGTCATCTTTTTCCCTTCATGCAAAGTCTCAGCAGATTGTGAAGGATGTAATTAGTACCCGACCCTGTAGTCAAGGTTGGGAGAGTCCTGTTTCATAAAGGGTCTCTTTCCCTTGTGCAGCTTGGCAGCTGAGCTCACCTGGTCTCCTTGCAGGCCTGTTCTTCCTCTGGCTGCTCCTGCTTGTTCCTTGCTGCCCCTTCCTGGATGGTGCTGCATGAGCTGGTGCAGGACGGCCACCTGGTACCTTGTCACCTTCTGCAGATTTATTTTAATTCCCTTGCACAAAATTCACTGTGTACACGTCTATTTGTCTATCTCTGCTGTTGTGTTGTATGGTGTTCCCAATGTTCCTACTGCCGTGGTATCTAAGCACTTTTTAATACCTTCCATGTGAAATTTGCCGTGTGTTTCAAGCTTAACAAAGCTCCAGTAAGAAGAAGGCCTGGACTGAGGAAGAAATGACACTTTGGAAGAGTAGTTAGAGAAGAAAAACAGGTTCAGATTATCCTAGTTGTTATGTTACTTTTTTCTTCTCAACAGAGGATTTAAACAAATGAAATTTTGGTGTGCAAACTAAGGCTGACTTTTGTCAGTTCAGTTTATCCTCTGAACCTGGAGGTTATTGATTGCTCTGTCACTTCCCATAACTGCACCGTTCACAAATCTCCTCTGCCTTTCCCCTCTTTTTCTGCCCCCACACAGCTCATTCAGGTTTTGTCTCTGTTAGGCAAGCCTGCAGTGTAAATAAATTGATGCATCAATAGCTGCCCCATTGTAGATTTCTCTTACAAGCACCCTTCTGGCACAGCAGGACACTCAAATTGTTTATTTCATTTGGCAATTAACTCCTATTAGGCTAATCTGGACTATAGCCTTGCAGTGTGCCCATTTAAAGATTTTTCACTAGCGTAGCCAAATCAATTCACGGGCTAGGGTAGTTTTTTCTCTTGGTGCTGCACAATCCAGTAACGGAGAGGTGGGGTTTGAACCTCCCCATGGGATGATTTGGTCGGTCAGATCAGGGTGCTCGCAGGTGGCAGTGCCCTCGTGGTGTTTTAGGGACAGCTCACAGGTGCCTGTGGCTGGTGGCACACTTCTGGGTGCAGTGGTCCTCTGGGTGCAGCAATCCCCTCCTTGCTGGTGCACAGCCCAGCTGTGGGTACACGGTTCCCCCCTGGCTCTACGTTTATATATGAAGGACTTTAGGGTGTGATCCCACTGAGATCTGATTGGACTCTCTACACGTGTGCACGTGTTCACACAGAAAGTACGCTCTGTCCCAAAAATCTTTTGGGGAAGAACAAATATTGACTTCCCCTTGCCTTGCACGTTGCACAGGTGGTTGTTTCTGACCTGCCAAGTTGGACTTAAGTCACTTTCTGTAGAGTCAGAAGAATATGCTTGAGGTGAAAGTGGAGAAACAGGCTTAGTTTTGCCCTCCTGATGTTCAAAGCCACACTGTAGAAGGGAGAATCTTATCATTCTGTAACTGCTGCTCCCAGTTGCTTGAATTTATACAATTCCTCTTGTCCGGAGAACTCCAAATGCTTTAAAAACTATTCCTGGTGCAGGAGAGTTAATTTCAAACACAAAATAAGTGCATGTATTAGAATGTAATATAAAATCATCTGTGGTTCTTAAAATATTTAACAGCACAAAGTGGATCATTCCTCCCTGATTTTACACAACTGTGTAGAATTCCTGTAGTGTCATACACTCGCTATTAATCATACAGATAGAACTGTCATCTTTGTGGGCTTCGCTGGAATTGCTAAGGTGCCCTCTGCAGAAGATACTGTGGCTAATGTTCTCATTACCAACTAATTGGCTAAAGAGAATTCTCTCACATTGCATTTAGTCTGATGGATATTTTCTATCACCTGATGGGTGGAATGGACAGCCAAACCAATTATCACAGCAAAGAGTGCTCTATACCCGAAGATTTCAGGCAGAGACAAAAGACCCGTGTAAGATTATGTCTAGTCAGTTCCAGCTGAGATTTTGTTAAACTATTAAATGGTTCTGGGTTTGGGGTTTTTGTTAAAAGCACAGTTCAGTACACCTTGAAGCTTCTGTAAGCCAGGCAACCCCTGTACTGATTTTGGGCTACGGTGTTAGTGCTTTGATATGAAGTGGGTGTGAGGGGTTAAAAACAAATGGAGGCATCATGAGGTGTTAACAGATAGTATTCTGGAGAGATTTTTACCTGAATGAGCCTTGTGATTCAGAAGTGCTGGGGTATGTGCTGTTTAGATAGTAACCCTTAGACATAGGCATTATTCAAATTCTTTTTGTGCTTATTTTCCTTTCACGTAGCCCTAACAGTTTTGAAGGAATGTTTGTGCAGTAATTGAGACGGAAAGTTGTTTGGTTTTTTTCTTTGTAGTTAACACTTTAATTTTTGAGATCTTTGCTTGAAATGCAAAAGCAGTTTTCTGGAGTAAGGGAGAACATAGTGTACAATTCTCTTGCAGGCCTAGTTTCCAGTACATTGGGAGCATTCTCTATTTTTCCAGCATTAGTGGCAAAGCTAAAATTCTTTCTCTCTTACCCTGGGAAGCCAGCGTGGGCTCTGCAGCAGAGCCTGTCTGCCCTGCGGCCTCAGCACCCAGAGCCTGCGGTGCTGCTGCTCTTGGTCTGGGAATCCTTCTGTTGTGGCCACACTGATATGGGAGGGGAGAGATGCCATGCAGTTGCGTTTTGATGAAGAAGGCTGAGGAGAACATGAAGACTGGTAAGAATCAATGACCAGGATGGAAGGTGGCAGGAAGGCCAGTGCCCCTGTGTGGGATTGGGAGTAGAAGCCATGTGGGATTAGTAACTCTCTGATCCTCATCCCACCCTCTCCTGCCCCAGCACTGTTCCCCCAGCCCTGCACTCCTTGGGGTGGCACCATGCAGGGGTGCCATCCTCTTTCTCCAGCGCAGCAGAACCAACGTACCCCTGTCAGGCCCTCTTTACCGTTCAGGTGTGTCCTGGAAGCAGAGATCTGCCTCCCTGATAATGTGCTCCCCATGGATTCTGGAAAAACACCCTCTTAGAGAGCTGGCTAGAAACCTCACTTTTAGTAATGCATTCCTTTTTTTTTTTTTTTTCCCCCAAAGTCAGATCATTTGTAGCAGAGTCATTTTAAATAAGCTTTCCTTGCTTCATTAAAACCATAATGAGAACCAGAAGAAAGAAATTTCTCAAATAAGGGCAGGTGACACAGGAGAATGTAGATTCCTTTTCATATACAAAATAGAAAATGTCTGTGTGCTGTGTTCCCTTTTTTCTTAACTTTCCTGTATATTCTACCTCCTTACTAGAGGGAGCTGCAGAGGATATCATGTAGAGAGTTTGGGCTCTGTCCTATGGAGTCTGTAATCCAAATGGATGAGAGGAAAATGGCGATGGCAAAAAGGGCAGAGGAAAAGGGAAGGTTACCATGGGAAAATCACGTGACTGTTCATGCAAGTGCATGGATTGCGGCTTCTCTAAGTGTTTTGTTATTGAGAGTGTATAAGCCCATGCTCTTAAAGAGCACTCCAAGAGGGCTGAGTGGAGCTAAGGGAAAATGTGTTGGAGCATTGAATCGTCTTTAAATCTCATCATGTACTTTAGCTCTGCAGGCTGGCCCACAAATTATATCTTTGGGCCGCTGCAGTAGTGAAGTAAGAGAAGCACTGGGCACTGCTGATCTATGGCTATTTTGAGAAAGACAAGTTTTAAGCTAAGCATTTCTTTCATCCTTGCTTCTTATTGACTGACAAGGACAATGGAAGCTGGAAGCATTCTCGCCCCATTTTTTGGGTAGCAGTAGCTTTGTAGAGAGCCTGCACCCTCCCACACGCTGGGAAAAGCCAGAGAACATGTAACTCAACGTGACACAAGGGCTTGTTTGTATTGCTGAATGTGTCCTCTTGAATTAGTATGTAGATTAATCGAGAGCCAGTCTAGGAAACATCATGAATGTGCATGCTAAGTGTTGATGCTTTGTTGTTTAATAGTACACCAAATAAAGTGGACCAAAGGGGTAAGTGCAGTTAGTAGCCCCAACAACAATAAAATACTGGTATATTACAGTGACAGACCACTGAAAAATGCAGCAAGCCTCATCTCTTAATTCCTTATGCAGTTCGTTCCCTTGCATAGATGGGCTTTGTTTCGTGCTTCAAAGTTCATTTCAGTTCATTCTTGAATATAATGCAGCTCCTCATAGGCTCCTATATAATAAATACCTCAGAATAAAACTTTAATGAAAAAATAGACACTGTTCTGATCAGAATTAGACCAAAGCATTTGCTTTCAAGCTCAAGTGGGGGAAATTTGGTGTTAAACTTTATAGTTCTATTAGCATTTTAATGAAAAGACTTCCCAGGCATTCCCTAAAGGTAAAGAAATGAGCTGTCTCTTAAAAGCTATATTTTATTGAGATGCAACCCAAGATGCAATAAATGCACTCCTGGGTAAGGAAAAGGACAGGTTGGGCCAAGGCTGAAATTACAGTCAGCAAAGCAGCATACATTTGCTTCTTTCACCTGCTAATAATGTGTGATTTCCCACATACTGGCCATAACCAGCTGAAGTTGGGTTTTATTCAGCATGAACATCTGCTTCACATTGTTCTGGGTGAGCCATCCCAACTTTTTTCTTAAAAAAATAGAATTGTAATTTTAAAATTTGATTGTAAGCTTCTGTCCACCCTACCTGGATTCTAGCATATGCAGCCCTTGATTGTAGATAGAAGATTTGAGCATGATCTTGGCAATAGGGCAGAAAAGCACAGGTAGATCTTCAAAGTAGAATGACAAAGGATGAAGGTAGAAAGGAAGACAGGACTTACGCTGTAACCATCAACTTCTATAATTAGTTTTAATACTTTTTTTTTGGTAAAAAGTCATCATCTGATACAAGAATTCATTGCTGTTCCTTGTGTGGAGAGCGATGGAGAATAAGTGATAGCAGGGGACGTCTGCAGGAACTTTTGCCCAACCATTTCAAACAACTTCTGTTGCTGTAACAGTTTAATTCAAAAAAAGTTAAAGTTTGTCCTAGAATAGATTTTACTTTACGTATGGCCTAAACCTGTCTACAACGTCCTGCCAGGTAGTTGTAGAGAGTGAAGATAAGCCTCTTCTTCTCCAGCCTAAACACCCCCAGCTCCCTCAGCCACTCTTCACAGGACTTGTACTCCAGCCCCTTCCCCAGCTCCGCTGCCCCTCTCTGGACTCACTCCAGCCCATCCATGTCTTTCCTGCAGTGAGGGGACCAGAACTGGACACAGCACTCGAGGTGTGGCCTCACCAGTGCCGAGCACAGGGGGACAATCACTGCCCTGGTCCTGCTGGCCACACTATTGCTGATCCAGGCCAGGATGCCATTGGCCTTGTCGGCCGCCGGGCACAGCTGGCTCATTTTGAGCTGCTATTGACCTTCATCCCCAGGTCCTTTTCCACCAGGCAGCTTTCCAGCCACTCTTCCCCAGCCTGTAGAGCTGCCTGGGGTTGTTGTGACTGAAGTGCAGGACCTGGCACTGGGCCTTGTTGAACCTCATACAATTGGCCTCAGCCCGTCAATCCAGCCTGTCCAGATCCCTGTGCAGAGCCTTCCTGCCCTCCAGCAGATCAACACTCCCACCCAGCTTGGTGTTCTCTGTGAAATGACAGGGTGCACTTGATCCCTTTGTTTAGATTGTTGATAAAAATATTAAACTGGCCCAAATACTAAGCCCTGGGGGACCTCACTGGTGACTGGCTGCCAGCTGGATTTAACTCCATTCACCACCACTCTTACAGCCTGACACCCAGCTGTTTTTAACACAGCAAAGAGTACACCTGTCCTAGTCAAGAGCAGCCAGTTTCTCCAGGAGAATGCCGTGGGGAACAATGTCAAAGGCTTTACTGAAGTCCAGGTAAAAAACATCCACAGCCTTTCCTTCACCCCCCTCATGCCTCCATTTCCTTCTTCATGAAGTCTAAAGACAAAGGCTGTGGTTTGTAAAGCTCCCTGCTTTTATGAGAATGGAAGAGTGTTTCCAGCAGTGATGAGAGAGAAAAGGAAGCCTGGAAATAAAACTGGTCATACTAGCAAGGGGGAAAAAGAATGAGCCAGGATAGCAAATACCTGAGCACAAAGGATGTGCAGATGGGAGAATGGGAGGAGTAAAAGATACAATATAGTGGTCCCCAAAGCACATGCTGACTTGGAGTGAGCCCGTGAACATGCAGCATGACCAGCTTTGGGGCTGCTCCTGCTCTCTCCAAATGAAGGATGCGCATCCCTGGGCTATGAACATCACCTCCAGTGTTCCTCACAGCTAAGGAAGCAAGAGGCAAAGTGACACAAAAGAGGAGAGTGGAGCAGACAGTGTTGGGAGCTGTAAGAAAGAGCTTCACAAAAGGACAAGTGGTCGAAAAGTGGGGAAGAAGATTAAGGAATAAGACAGTCTTATCAAGCAAGTTAAACAAGGCTTTTTAATGTCACTTCTTCCTCTCAGCATCCATAGACTAAACAGAATGGGGGAGGAAAAAGCTCCCTGAAAGAGGAGATAGAAGGGAAAAGGATGCTTTGTGCAGCTCATGCTGTTCAAAGGAAATAGAAATTCTGGGTTAAAAATCAAATCTATTGCAAAAGAGGTATTTAGATCAATTTATCTGTAATTTACAGAAAAAAATAAAGTGGCGGGTTGCTTATTGCATTTTGTGAGGAACATGCACAACTGTTGGGATAATGTAAAAATGGCATTTCAGTAATAATTATGGATATCTTACTTCAGCCTCATTTAGAAACATGTAATTGAAGTGATAGATAGATATAGTGCTTATAAATAGGTTTGCTAATGTAATAATGAGCAGTTCTCTCATTCTCTCTAGCTTTTTCCCTTTCCTACATGTTTTCGCTTCTGAAGCTTTTTTTTTTTTTTTTAAACTCATTTACCCTTCCCTGCTGCTGACCAAGAGCATTCCCAGGGGCATGCTTTAACACACTTTTATGGTTTTCTGCCGTGGGAGCCCTGTCCCTTGTTGCTGGGTGGGAGTCACGAGCGGGTGTACACAAACAACATGGAGCTGTGCCAGGCTGGGAAGGTGTGTGCAGGCCTGTGCTGCCTGCCTGGAGAGAGGGTGACTGAGAGAGGCTTCTCACTGGTGGCAAACCAGCATGAAGTCTGGAGAGACAGAGAGAAAGGACTGGGGGAGGTAATGCGGTGTGTCACGGATTAGTAAAATGAGAGTAGCAAATCTTGATAGTGAAGACAGCGGTGATAAATGGTGCAGGAGACAAGGAATAAAAGGATAATCACATCATGTACACTTAAGTACTAATGAAGTCCAGGGAAGGAGGAGGAACTAGGAATGAGAAACTACGGATACAGCAGTGCTGTACTCCCCTGCAAAAGAACCTCCTCAGACAGATGACTTCCCTTGTGTAAGTTCTGCTACTCAGCTCTCCCTAGGCATTAGGCATATTCAAGTTCTTTGCACTTGCAAAGTAAGAGTAAATGAATACTAAAGGAGTGTGAGACCAGCTGAAGGAAGAATGTATGATACAGGCTGGGGAGCTGCTGGAAAAAACTGTTTTGTGGGCTTTCCCCAGCATTGCCTAAGGAGCTGTCTGGGCCTGTAATATCTGAAGATTTTGTTAGTGTTTTCAGGGTAGCTGGTGTCTCTTCTCATATGCTTTAAGATCTACCAAGGAAGCTCTTCTAACATCTGTCAGGCAATGACTACTAGCCAGATAACCATATCCTGTAGTATTGATACTGTATAAGCATTCCTAAAAATTTTCTGGAGACTTCTGCCCCCCCAAAACGTTTCTTTGCGCTCAGCAAATTCTGATGGAGGAGTGTGTTGCCACTTAATGGTCCTGTACCTTACAAAATCTTCTCCCCTGCTGTATCTTTCATTTTGTGTTCCTGTGCATAGGCAGGGCAGGTGTGAATCGTTGTTATGTGATTTTTGTTTTATCTGTACAAATGTAAACAGCATCCAGACATTAAGCTCGAGGACAGAATGGAGCTGAACAAGCTCTTAATGTCAGGAAAGAAGCACTTGTCTTTGTTCGTAGCGAAATGCTTGGAGGTCGGATCTGCGTGTGGTAGTGACTTCCCCCCGTGATGTGTGTAAGGAGGATGAAAAACCTTCTTCAGAAGTAGGAACAAGGTACATGCAGCATAACAGCAATGCATTTTCCTTTTTTGATGTTGAAAGCATTTGTTAATGTCACTTTTGTTCTTCCCTGTCATTGGTGGGGAATGTTTCCAAATATTGGCAGTGTCTTAGATTCTTTGCTTTGAACTGCAAAACTAGTAACCTCTTGGAGCTGCCAACATCAAGCATTAGCTTAGAGGTCTCTTAGTGAAATATTGAACATGGACCAACACAGAGAATGAAGTAGGCTCAGGGCAGTCAGTAAAAGCAGTGTTTCATGAGGGATAAAAAAAAAGAAGTTCTAAAATATTTATTCTTCTTAATTGCAAAATTGCAAAGAAAAACTTAGAATCAATAGGATTTGAGTTGTGTTCTGTGGTGCCTTTTTATGGATTGCTTCCACCTACACTCTTTCACCTACACCTTAGTAACTCTGTGTGTGGACAAGCCAGGATCAGGCTTCTGGTGCAACCTCTTTCTGCTCTCACAGAAGAAAATGGGAAATTTCCACTGGCATCCTTGAAAGTGTGATTGAAGCTGAATTGCCTTTCGAAAGCAGGGGCAAAAAGGAGGTGGGGAAGAGAGGTCACTGTAGGTTTTCTTAATGGTTAGATAACTCTTTTATGTGGGGTGGAACAAATAACATTGGGAGACAGGTCAGCATTTGAGATCCAAGTACGTATGCACTTACCTGAATACGGTAAGTGTGGAAAGTATGACTTAGTTTCCTCCAGATGCAAAGCATATCCCCATCTCTTTGCTTCAGAGCAAGCTGAATAGTTTTCCTAATGCATCAATTTCCCCAGGTCAACATTTTCAGACAGGTTATAGGTAGGACAGGAGGGTAGAACAGAGCATTTAAAACAGGAAAAAACTGAAAATGTAAATTAGAGAGGCAGGTGTCTGTGCATAAGGGTATTGAAGTGTTGCAGGTTGGGAAGCTCCCTTAGTGCTGCTGCATGGCTTGCCAGCTTGTAGCTGTGGCACCTCGGTATACCCCTTGGTGGAGAATGGATGCATGCAAATGATGGTTCCATGGTGTGTGTGTCTTGAGGTTTTAAGGGTTTTTTTGCAGTTTTGGGAGGGGGTGGGGGTGTTGTTGTTTTTAAACACACAGGAAGAATACTTCCATGCGATGGCCACTACATCCCTCCTGCCTGGATTTTGTGTGTGGCCCTCTAAAATAATGACAGACCTTTAATGTACCCTGTTACAGTTTCTTTCATTCCATGAGCAGAGCTGGTTATTCAATTTCAGTGTCCACTAAAGCAATCTCCAAGAGCAGTTAAAATAAAACTCATTACAGTGTGTATGTGATATGGCTTGTTTAGAATCCTGAGAATGTGCTGCAATAAAACTTTTGCTAGCTTTCCCTCTCTACAGCAGCAGATAACAAAATTCACATTTCCACTGTGTCTAAGAAACTGTAAAGATTAATCCCTGAAGATTGGAGTCTGAGGACCATTGTTTCTTTGTCTGCTGAATAGTAGTTATTTATTTGTGAGAGAAATCCAGAAGTCACCTCCAAAGGTGAAATCTGTTTTTCTTGAAGATGGAAATAAGCATTCTGTGACTGACAAATAGCTGAGTTTTCTGCAAACATGGATTTATATTTTTTCCTACCGTTTATTTTACCTCTTGGTTCTTCTGAGCAACATGAGAATACCTTTAACTTCTTTTCCCTGTTCCTGGGATGCACTCTCCTTCCCAGAGGTTGAGCTGGTGTTTGTATAAAGCCACTTCTACTGGGAAACCTTGCCTAGTGCCATGTGGCCATGGCTGAGATAGCACAGGCCTTGTTAATACATAACATTGAGTAAACAAGGCAGGTCATATCCATTGTCACTACTTATATCCAGAGGTAGTGCAGCATTCACTCAGCTGAAAAAAGTCAGGTGAAAAACAGGTCTGCTCTCTGTGACAGGGACTTTTTTTTTTCTGTCAAAGATGCAGAAACACTAGATTTCCCAGCTCTTGAGGGTTTCTCTGTGTAAGCAGACGGGCTGTATATAAACCAGATAAAGTGAGAACCCCCTGTGCCACAGTTCATCCTGGATGCTAGCAACCAGAGGTATTTGGAAGGGGCAGAAGAGGTAAGGGATGGCCTGCTTTGGTTTGGTTGGAATCTGGTTTATTTTTACAGTGCAGTTGTTTCTTTGCGGACCATTCATTTTCCCTCTGCATGATAATCTTTGTTTTGTTACCTTATGGATAAGGTTGCTGCACTTTGACATCACTTGCCTCCTAGAAATGTCAGCTTTTGTTGTCACACTTGAAGAGTTTATGGCAGCTGTTTCAAAGAGAACTTTGCTGAATAAATTGACAGCCACAGGAACCTAAAATATCAGTAGAGAAACATCTTAGATTGGTTTTTTTCATTACTTATTTCAGCAAGTAGAAAGACATACCTCTCTGGTGCTGGATTAGAAATCCAGCTTTGCTCCGTAGAATCCATTAAAAATACAAAGTAGCTGTATCCCCCTTCCCTGCCTAACTATCTCAAAAGAAACCAAGTGCCAGCCTTACAACCAGAGACGTTACCCTTGCAATGGGGCAGACAAGCAAGAGAAAAACCAAGAGTCTCATCTCCAAGGCCTCTTACAGAAATTATTCCTCTGTTGTAAACCTCCACCTTCAAGGAGGAGAAGTTTGATGCGCGCAAAAGGACAGTGCTTGGAGTCGGGTGGCACTCAGACCAGTTGGAGTTTGTAACGAAACCTGATGTGTAGTAACCTGAGGTCTGCTCTCAGGGCCAGAAACAGAGACTCTGCTTGTGTATCCTTTCTGAGCTGTAACACCTCACAGCACCTGCACGTAGTGCGGGACACATCTTGCTGAGTGTATTTTATTAATCTCGAAATGCCCTGGGGATGGATTGTATCCATAAAGTTGTATCCAAATGAAAGTTGTGCAGCCATCAGACATGAGTAGCAAAAAGCTCTTACTGCTTGTGTGTCAAAATAAGCCTCCAAAACAACTGACTAGATTTTCAAGTTGTGGACTTGACTAACAAGTGGAGTGATGAGCAGGCTTCCACTGGGTGACTATCACCGGTGTCCCTACCTAGTCCTCCCAGCGACCTCCATCCAGTGCAGAGGGTCTATCAGCCACAGTACATTGGCAAGGGCTGAAGTTTTGCCCAGTCCTGAAATGTTGCTTCATGTCGTCAGCTTCTGACTATGTACTGGAGATGGGAAAAGCCCTCTTGATGGAAGATAGGACCTTGCAGAGGCCTACCTTCCAACTTGTAGTCCTATCCAGGGAGAGGGTGCCTGGGAATAAGCATGCAAGATATAGGCTCAGTCTAGGAGAACTTCAGGACCCTTTGAGATAAAGGATACTATGTGTGATTGTTATAAACAATTTGTTTGAGTTCTGCACAAAGGCAGCTAAATCAACAGTGTGACCAGGAGGTGATCTGGGCTGCCATGGAGGCTTTCGGAGCACTGTTTGCTGTGCTTTCCTACATCACTTAAAAAGTATTCTCTAGCTCGTGGTTATGAAGATAATCTTCCAAATGTGAAAGGAATCTAAATTGGCGCAGAGCAACTTGTCAGAATCAGCAGCCAGTCTGCAGCAGTAGATTGGGAGGAATGTGAACCGCCTTTGTTCTTTACAGTGGGGGTGTTAACACTGAAGTTTATGATAATGTACTTGCCAGCATTGTTAATTATTCTGCTGGAAGGAGCTGGAGAGTCTGCACAATTTGCTGTCAGTAAGGGGCTTGTTTTGGCATTCCAGTTTGGCATCTCAAATAGGGGGTGTCTGGGAGACTCCTGTTTCCTTGGGGGGTATGTGGGGCTGTGGGAGGGGCTCTTTTTATGCCCTGATTTATGTCTTCATTCCTCCGCAATACAAATAGGATTCTTCTGGAAACCTGGATGAACAAGCTCTCAATGCTTATGGTGTTAAAGAAATTATTTTTTTCCAGTTGATCCTCACAATTGAGGATCATTAACCTGAATGACTCAATTAGTCAAATGCTAACATGCTGCCAGCCCTCCTGCTACTGTCACTGGTGCCACTTCAGAAATGTTGTATTTCCTGCATATGCTTTAAATGTACCACTTCTGGTTTTCTCTGGGGGAAAAGATCGAGCATATGCACTAAAAATATAGATGTATATCCTTGCACTAGTAACTGAGATAATACTGAGTAGTACCTGCCATAATGTGAGCTTGTTCAATAGCTTGAACAGCAGTATGTTTCTGAGATATTTGCAGTAAGAAATTTTGTCTGTAGAATGAGAGGGTTACTGCAACTAGCAGAATGAAATTCATATGTTTCTCTTTGTCATGGTGTTAATGAACATTTTAGTTTTATTTGAATATTTTAAAGCACATTTTGAAATAGCTGTGTAGAGGTCTGCATTAAAACTTGTTGGTTTCACTCATTTTATCTCTGTTTTGTGTTGCCATTCAGACCCTCAGCTGAGATGTTGCATCTTGTTAACATTATGGTGCCCTTGCCCAGGATGGTGTGGTCACGTTGGTTCAGAGCAGTGACGAAGGAAAGCCTGAGCTTGGGCACAGGGCTTGACGGTGCAGGCTGATTGTGAGCATTACATTCATGTGGGGTCTGATCAAAACAGGCCTTGCTTTCATCCAGTTTCACAACATGATTTTAATGATGGGGGTCTTGGCAATTATTGTTGATGGGTAACTGCCTGAAGCATTAATTTCTTTAGCTTATCCAGTGAAGCTGTAAAATGAGCATAATCTGAGAAACTAGCTTGTGTTTCAGATTTCCAAAGACATGCTATATAATTTGGGTATTTGATGTGATTTCTCCATACCTAACCAACAAGACAGAATGCATATGGTTTGTTTGGATTAGCTTTTTCTTTCTTTTTCTTAGAAGAATAAATAAAGCTACCTGCTTTTTGTACCTCAGGGCTATTCTGTATCGCCAGCCTCTTTCCCAAGTGTTTCAGGGTCTCTCTTAATGCAAGCTTTTGTTTTAGAAAGCAAAATAAAAATGGGACAGAATGTTTATATTCCTTGGGTTATGAAAATCAGAATCCAAATGTCAGTTGGTGCACTGACTGATTCTTCCAAATATTCAGTGTGTGCCTTCCCAAGTAGTAGAAGTCATATTGTATAAAACACCATCCTGTGTAAAATGAAACTCTTGAGGACAGAGGAAGATGGCTTGCCATAAAAGTTGTTGTCTATTTGTGTTCTTCTGTTTCTAGAGATGGGGGTGCTGGAGGAGTCTCTGCTTTTGCCTACCTCTTTGAGTTTTGCCAACTCTCCTGAAGCCTGACTCTGCTCCCACTGTTTCCTGTGGGGAAAGACAAAACATGAAGGTGTTGGATGTAACCAGCAAGCTAGCTCTCATTTTTTTCAAGTAAACAAAGCTAAGTGTCTGAGAGGCTTACCCGAGGGGTGCCCTGTCAGGTAGTTTGAGAAGTAATCGGGTTTGTGTGTGTTAAACCTCCTGCAGTACGTGCCGTAGCAATTGTAAGGAGCAGCCAGCCAGACTGAGGTGCTGGGTGGTATCAGCCACAAATGGAAGGACCTGACCCTGCAAGACAAAGCTGAGCAGTGAGGGAAGAGCAAAGCTGTCTTTGTGCTCTGAATTTCCGAGTCTGCAGTATCAGTTGTAAGAAATTTTTATCCTGTAACTTGTCCCGTGCTCTCTCTTGACCTCAGTCTCTTGATGTGCACTCTTGCTAACCATCCCTCACTCCAGCCATGCCACTATGCAGAACAATACACGTGGAACAGCCTGTCAGCCTTTTTTACAAGGCATGTTGCCATTTAAATTTACCTTCATCCCACACAAACTAGGTTCTGGTATTTCCACGCTGCAACACTTTCTCTTTAACAAAGGGTAAAAACTACTTCTGTGATGTGTCAAAGCACGACACAGATGTCAGCCTTCCTCATCTACTTCTGTTACAGGGGATCTCTTACTAGCGTGCTTTATTGCATGTCTAAAGGGTAGAAGCAGTGGGATGGACTCCCATGTGCTCAGCAGTGACTCAGACCTTTGTGCAGGCTGGTGCATTTACAGTGGCAAATACAGATGCAGTGAAACTTGGTTTCTGACTTGACTTGCTCAGGTGTTTTTGTTCCAGTCTCAAGTAATTCGTTTTGTGGGGCAGGATGGAAAGTAACAGTTTAAGTATGATGAAACTGTTAATATCACACCACCTTACCTTGTCAACTCTGCTCAGAGTTGATACAGGATATTTGTTCCACATTAATGAGTTTAAAGAAATGATATGGGAGTTTCTTGTTATGTACTTACCTTGAATCTTGCTGGTTTGGGGTCCAGAGGACACGCTGATCTCTGAAACGCTCATAGTGTATCACACCCCCAGAAAATGCAGGGACAAAGACGCAGTGCTTGAGTGCAGCACTGCTCTCTGCGCAGGGTGGAGCTCCCATTATGTGCTGGAACTGCTGTGAAAGGCCACCAGCTCCTTGCTGGGACACAAGGTAGTCAGGGCAGGTAGTCCTCTCTTCTCTTGAACCAATTCATGGCTCCATGAAGACTGGCATTAGCCAAAATCTTGAAGAAGGTTGCCTGTGATGTTTTGCACAGATTCCTGCCCCACACCAATCCCTTTTTTGTTGTGCTGCTTCTGAAATGTTCCCATTCAGTGCCATTCCTTGGGGGGATGCTCTCAGTACCCCGTACAGCTCAGGTCTTGTGGTGGGTTTCAGTGAAGAGAGCTGGGTGCTGGTCACCCGCAGGATCCCAGACTGAGTCAGTCAAACAGCTCATTTCTGTGTGTTTTCCAGTGCATCTCCCCTCACTCACACCCCACCTTTCCTTGTGCTTTGTCTCACCTCACCCCAGTAGAGTTATTTATCTAACCAGTTTAGAAATGTGTAGGGAAGATACAGTGCTATGTATTTTCTGGGCAAAGATGAAGAGAGATATCTAGAGCTGAGTTCTGAACATTTCACAGAAGTAAAATAAAGAAAGGCAAATGCCCACCTCTCCCCACAAACTTTAGGTTATAAATTGAGCTAAAGAAAATGAGTTAATTTCTTGCCTAGTGGCCGGCTCTGATTTGTTATAAGGCTGTGCACAGAAACATTGCAGCTAAGAGCATGCCAGGCTTTGTTTGCTGGTTGGTTGGATATTTATGTCAGGTTGCCAGGCAAATTCATATACTGCTATGCTGCAGGCAAGGTCTTGGGGGTGGGGGAGATGAGTAAACATCTTAGAAAGATCTAAAGGTGTAGGAAGAGGTTTGGAGGAAAAGAATGAGGAGCTGGGTTTGCGAGTTGTAAAACTTGCATCTATTTTTGTCTTCTGTTGCTGAAGCAGAAGAGTACAGGGCTGAGCTGTTCTGCAGTGCTGCCAGCTTTGCATCTGTGCTGTTCTGTACCCTTGTGCCATGAGCAGGCAACATCACATGGAAAACTTCACAAACCAGTCAATTCCTGTGATGTGATTTGAATTTGTGTCACTGCCTGGACAAGTGGATGTTTATGGAGTCCTGCATACTCCAAACCTATAATAGTTTCAGTTAAAGTCTCTTCTGCCGGTGCAAACCACAAGAAAGTAATTAAATAGACAATAAATCTCTCTGTGCTCCATGCAACAGTTCCCTTTCTCACCCTCAGCTGCCTTCTTTCTCCAGCCTGTGTGTCACTCGTCAGGTTCAGACCTGCAGTTTATGATACAGGATGATTTTCTAATCACTGTGTGAGAGCCTGGGAAAAGCTGGAGAATCCCTCTGTGTTTGCAAGTGCGTGCTGTGATTTACTGGAAGACAAAGCGTGCAAGCCAAAGCAGTGATGTTCTGAAACAAAAGTTAATTCAGGAAACAAAAATAAAGGCCAATATCACTCTTTCATATATTTAGTTACCAAGCAGCATCGCCTTTGTCAGCAGCACACGTAACAACCACAAAACAGAGCTGTCCCTTGCTTTCAGTTGCTGTATATGCCAGGGCATTCTGTTCTTGTATTCACTCTCAAAAATAGCTGAAATTATTATAAATATTTTTGGGCAAAGAGCAGCCTTTTTTTTTTTTTTTAAGCAAATATAATTGCTAGATAAACCAGGGGGTTGTAAAATGCTGAGGTTTAGCACTTTGCTGGACAAGCTGTGTGCGTTCTTGAGACAACCAGCATATGGGAGACTGTCAGCAAACCACTGTCAAAGACATTTGTGACTCAAGCAATGGAGAGTTTTGAAAGGGAAATCATGTCAGGTAATCACAGCCTTTGCACATCAGGGAAAGTGTGTTTTTCAGTTATTTGGTTTTCGTCCTTCCACAAACTTGGTTGAAAATCTGTTTGGTTTCATGTCTCTTTTGATTAGAAAATTAGAAATTTGTATTTTCAAGCTATCATTATTTAATTTCTCTTCTAGAAAAAGGCAAGGGGAGTTTATTTAAAAGGTGGATTGCAAGAGATTCATGTTCTCTAAGTATGTGAGAAACATTCTTTACATTTTGTTTAAAGTTGTGAAATGCAAGAAAGTTGAATACTTACAGCTACTGAACAGATCCTCACATGCAACTAGGGCAGGTACACAGAGTTAGTTTGCTTTCAGCAGAAATAAAGTGGTTTCTTGTGTGGGAAGATAAGAAGAACAGGAATTCTTATGGAAACAAATTCTGGAAATAGCCTCGGAGGGAGGTAGCTCCCAGTTTATTTATGAAAGCTCATAATGAAATGGAAGATAACAAGTTAGCATGATGTACAATCTGGAGGGATGAACCTGTACTTGAGATTTGACAACACTACTCTTGAAAATATTTATTGCTGCAATTTAAGTAGAGAGTACCAAGAGAAGTAATGTTTTATTTCTGTCACTTGGCCTTCACTATAACATAGAAACAAGTAATTTAAATAGTAAAGGTTTCAGTGAGTATCTTGCACATTAATATTCAAGCACACCCAGACAATGCTTAAGTGTTCTTTCTTGGCCTTGAGTGGGAGTCTGGGTACATGTAGCCCCTGTGCAGTCACTATATTTTCCTTTCCTGCCACTCCAAGAAGTATCCACAGTGTACCCTTGGATATCTCAAGACTATGTCACTGCTTGTGCTCACTGACAAGCCAAGCAGGTTAGAAGCAGGATGTTCTGTATCTGAATGAGATGATTTCTGTTATCTTCAGTCCGAAATACATGCAAATTTCCAGATGTATTCCTGCAAAGGGGCAGGTCTGTTCTGGGGCAGTAATTGGGTTGTGATTACTCAAACAGCTGTTACATGCCTTTCTTCATATGAAAGACAAGGCTTACATCCCTGAAAGACAGTATGAACAGCATCTCCTGCTAAGACTCCAGTACTTTAAGCATTCATCAAGGCTTGAAGGTCCTGATGCCATTTGTACCCAGACCTGGACAAATTAGAGGGCTGGGCCATCATCAACCACAGGAAGTTTAACAAGGGCAAGTGCTGGATCCTGCACCTGGGACGGGGCAGCCCTGCCTGTGTGCATGGACTGTGGAATGAGAGGCTGGAGAGCAGCGCTGTGGAAAGGGACCTGCGGGTCCCGCTCGATGGAAAGTTGCCCAGGAGTCAGCAGTGCCCTGGAGCCAGGAGGGGCAGCTGTGTCCTGGGGGCATCAGGCACAGCATGGCCAGCCGGGCAAGGGAGGGGATTGTCCCGCTCTGCTCTGGGCTGGGGCGGCCTCACCTCGAGTGCTGGGGGCAGTTCTGGGTGCCACAATATAAAAAAGGCATTAGAGAGTGTCCAAAGGAGGAACACGAGGATGGTGAAGGGTCTGGAGGGGAAGTCACAGGAGGAGAGGCTGAGGTCTTTTGGTCTGTTCAGCCTGGAGAAGAGACTGAGGGGAGACCTCAGTGCAGTTACAGCTTCCTTGTGAGGGGAAGAGGAGGGGCAGGCACTGATCTCTGCTCTGTGGTGACCAGTGACAGGACCTGAGGGAATGGCCAGAAGCTGAGTGAGGGGAGGTTTAGGTTGGAAATCAGGAAAAGATTTTTCCCCCAGAGGGTGGTGGGATGCGCTGACAGAGCTCAAGAAGTGTTTGGACAATGTTCTCAGGCGCATGGTGTGATTCTTGGGGTGTCCTGTGTAGGGCCAGGAGTTGGACTCGATGACCCTGATGGGTCCCTTCCAACTTAGCATATTCTATAATAGAAATTCCATCAGTGCAGTGACAGGTCTGCATATCAAAGGACAAAATTTGTCTTTAAAGGCTTTTTTGTTTTCATTTTTTCTTCTCTTTTTATTTTCTTCCTGTTAAAGATGATGGTAAAATTCTTCATTGGAAAGAATGTCTTCTTCATTTTAAGCTGCTAATTAAATAAAATGGTATTTTTCTTATGACCTGGAAGTAGGCATTGACAAAATTGGACATATTAGTTGCTTTTAATGACTTTATACCTTCTGACACTTCTTTCCTTTTCTTTGTTCTTCCTCATTACTAAGCACTAAACAAAATATTTTGCTTTACTGACAGAGCTTCTGATCCTGCAGTTTTTCTTTTCCAAGGAGACTCTCTTTACCACTGTTAGGCATAGAGCTGAATTAGTCAATTGCTAAGTTTGCTTCCCCTAGTTCCATTTCAGCCCAGAACAGACCAAAAAGTGAGCAGTCAGTGAGGGCAATCAAGAAGTGGAGAAATCGAAAGTTGCACTGTTTTGCAGATCCAGATGAAAGCATTGTTAGAGGCTAAGGCAGGATATTGTTTGATGGTACATCCAAGTGCCAGGGAGTCCCCATGAGGAGGTGATAGTGTCAGGGACAGGTGTTACAGAGGACTCCTGGAGTGCTACTGCAGCTGTCCCTTCCCTTAGACACCCAGCTGAGCTGGGCATTTGGGCACAGAATCTGCCAAGGTGGTTTGTGAGAAACCTGCCAGCAGCACAGCCTGTCTGAGCCTCAAAGGCTGAAAGTGAGCTTCTGGTGTATAACCTCGGATTTGAAACAACTGTGTGTGTGGCAAAACATGAAGTGTTCTATAACCTTAGATCCCGTAGCTCTAAATGCTGAGTTCAGCCTTGCTTCCTACAGTTAGCTGAGATTTAGAAACTTTTATGTATTGCAATTTTTAAAAATGCTTTCCAGGAAAAGACATTAGAAACCAAGAGCTGACTAGTTAATTTTTTAAAAGACAAAGCTATGTCTTTCCATGTGATTTCCCAGTAGTAGTCCAGTAACATAACAGGACTGATTTCCAAGCTTCTGCCTCAGTTTTACAGCTGAAATCAGTAATCTCTCACACTCCCGCTCCCCAGATCAGCAAAGGATTTATTAAAACTGTAGCTACCTCCTTGGCTGCTTTGAGTCTGTACTTCTTGTCACAGTTCTGCTTAATACATTGGCATTATTAAAAATCTAATCAAGGTTGCTACTTGACATGACTGTGGGTCCCTCCATCTAGTTTGGAGCTTTTGCTATCTATCCTCTTACAAGTGTGAGCTTTGCAATAATGAAGAACAAAACTCTCACAGGAAAGCCTATTGGAAAAAAAGCCATCAGAGGAAAATGCCTTGGAGTTTCATCACGGAAGTGACTCTGCAACTTTAGAAAAGAAGACAAGGTGAACTGCCCTTAATTTTTTTTGGGGGGAAGAAGACAAAATCTTTTGTGGATATTCTTTTTTCGGGTCAGTAAGACATTTTGTCAGGCTGCATCCCTTTGTTTCTACATTCATAAGCAAAGAAATTCCTAGGAGTCTCTGTGAATGAAACACTGCATCATCTTCTGAAAACACTGGTCTTGGACAGAGATGTCTAGTAATGAAAATTTGTGTTGAAGCAAATTCCATCATACTTTAGGTGAAGGATAGACCCATCAAGTGTGAAGGAGAAATTCTAGTAAAACATTCCAAAACAAATCACACTGCAGTCACACTTAGTTATGGGCCTCATTTTGGATCCCCTCTCTTAGTTCCTTCTAGCACAGCCTTGCAACAGATAGGAGGATGTTCCCACCACAGTACTGAAGGGACTGCCAGGCAGCTGTGCTGGGCAGCTGTATGAAGTTACTTAAAATGCATTGCAGAAACAACTTTAAAAAATAATTGCAAAAAAAGCATATGGCTTGTGTCATTTTGCAGTTCAAGTATCAGGAGATGCAGGTTTATGTTCAGAGATCAGTGCAAGACAGGTGGAATCTATCTGGAGAGCAAACCCACCATTTAGGCAGGTGTATCTGGGGAGCTGTGTAAAAGGCCGTGGTTCAGCCTGGAGTTCAAATTGTTCTTTGCAGATATTTAAACAATGGATGAAGGTTAGATGTGAATTCCAATCCCCCTGCCATAGGCAGGGACATGTTCCACTAGACCAGGCTTCTCAAAGCCCCATTCGAGCTGACCGAACACTTCCAGGGATGGGGCATTGTTACGAATGGAGTGAGAGCTCTAGACGAGCACTGCCTTCCTGGGATTCCCGGCAGTGGCTCTACTGAGGTGACCCGCACCCCAAACCCAAAACACTCACTCGCGAGTTCTTAAGAATGGTCGATTAGGTCTGTTACAACAAAGGAATTATTTATTGAACAGACACAAGGTTAACGGACAAAGACTTCGAACAGACTGCCTACTACACGGGGTAAGTGAGTAACCACTAGTAAGTCACATCAAGCAGTGCACGATATAAAGGTACCCATGTTACAGCTAGCTGAGAAATTAGGATTTCAATATATCTTACCCAGGAATTGATGGTGGTGTACACCAGGATCCTTTCACCCAATGCCCAGATGAGAAGAATTACCACAAAAGACCAGTGTCCCAGTCTTAAGGGGAGAAGGCTTCTACACATTTCCAGGGGTGTGCAGAAAAACTTCTGCTTTCTGAGGGTTTAGTGAATGCTTTGATAGTTTGTAAAGTAAGATGCCTGTCAGTCACAAGTTCCAGCTTATCCTTTCAATCCTGCTTTCCGGTCAGGATGTTATTGTTAGCTGATGGTGTTACACTTATGGTGCCCAACAACTCATCAGGAGTCAGGTGGTCTTGAGTGTATTATTTTCACCAATTTGCAGGTGTTTGTGAGGGCAGGGCAAATGCCTTGGGCAATCATGCCAGCTAACAATCAACAGATAAGCTTTATGGGGCAGGGGGGATGTCCTGCTACAGGCATCCACAGCTTCTCTGGGCAACCTGTTCCAGTGCCTCACTACCCTCACCGAGAAGAATTTCTTCCTGATATATAATGTAAGCCTGCCCTCTGTCAGCCTGAAGCCATTCCCCCTTCTACTATCATTGCATGCCTTTCTAAAAAGTTCCTGTCCAGCTCTCTTCTACTCATTACTTTATTGTTTATGCTGCCATGGACTAAAGCTCAAAGGGAACTTTATGTTTGGAGTAGCTTGCTATCAACAAATGCTATGTTGCTCCTTGGGGTATGTGACATAAGGTGGGAAATGTTCTTACAGGATGGAAAATTCATTTTAAGGTGGACTGTTAGGAGTTAATTCCTCAAGTAAAGTTCTGTTATAGAAAATGGATGGGAAAATTGTCTGTCCTTGCGTTGCTGGTTTTGCCACCTCTTAAGCTCTCAGAGAGGGAACAGGTTATTTTCTTTTTGGTTTGAGCAGCTTGGACTTTTCAGACAACAGATGAGGTGGGCAGTGTTTGGAAGTGGGAACTGAGGACGGAGAGGAGCAGGGAATGATCCCATGGGCTTTACATAGCACTGGGTAGGTAGTGACTGTCCACGTGACGCAATGCTGCCTGTGCTTGGCGCTTCCATTTGAAGTTTAAGGCCTGTTTAATGGGGACCTCCTGCCGCTCAGAGAAAGCCAAGTGATAGATCTGTCTGATTTGCCTTGGTTATTGTTGATAACTGAATTTAGTTAGAGCAGCACTGTATCTCTGCTCCAAAGTTAAGCAACAGCCTCAGTTTCAGTCCCATGGTACCAGCATTCGTGTCTCAGTCTTCACTGTTCTCTTGTGAGTACCGGGTGTTCTTTGTCTGCAGTGGCTTTCTTGTCTCGCAGGTCTACTATTTTAATTCACTTTCTAATCTCTTTCTCTCCCTTTCTTCTGTCTGTCTCCCTCCAAATCTGTGTTAGGTGATGCATATGTGCAGAAGGAGCTGTTTCTAATGAGCTTCCAGGCAGGGAGAAGGCAAAATAGATTGCTTTTAAAATTGAAAAAGAAGGGTGTGGGTGGGAGTTTACACTGAGGGACACTGTATTTTTAATAGATTCTTATTTAATTAAGAGCACTTCTGGAGGGATGAGGGATGATGGTGTCTTTAGTAACACATTAGACAACAGCAGTTGTCTTTTTCCCCCCCCCAAAGCATTCTGGTAGTTTTCTTTTTGAGAGCTACCTTTGTGCATTTACTTTGTGTGCTTTGGTTAATAAAGAAAAGAACACAACCATAAACCCTTTGTGAAGTATCTGTGTTGTCTGAAATGCATTGAAATGAGCTTTTTTTGATGTACAGGTGAAGTCTGATGCCTGTCTGATTAGGTGCTAAAAATGGGGAGAAAGTTCCAGGCTATACTGACATTGATTGGATCAGATAGATTCCCTCTAATAAAGAAAAAGTACTTTTAATTAAAAATTCAGAAATAGAAAAGAAGTATCTGAAATTAAGAAGAATTGTCCCAATAATGGATGTAACCAAAATACCAGTTTGACGTAAGTCTTTTAATACAGGCCATAATTTAAGAAAGAAAAAAAACTGATCCAACTCGAGGGAAAACCCTGGTCCCACTTAAGTTAGTCATGGGGCTCATTTGATGTCATTAGTGCCCGGAGTTCGTCCTCAGTGTCTGGCATGATTATGCAGGGTGAGTAGTAAGAAAAGGTGTGTATGCCACCCAGAAGTGGATAAGGTGAAGTGAGACTTCACTGTACTCATCTAGAAAATGATTTAAATAGTGTTTGCAGCTTTGAGTACGTTGGATAGGTTCAGTGGTGAGGGAAACACGGCAGTTGTAGGAGTAAAGTAATCTTGAGCCACAAGCTTTCAGCTGGATCCTCATCCTTCTCCAGGCAGAGTTCCTCCAGCTGGTCACTGACACAGGGAATGCACTCCCTTCTAATCTCCCTAGCCCATCTTTCCTAAAAAGCCTAAAACCTTCTATTCCAGTGCTCCAGTCATAGGGGCCATCCCACTCTGTCTCCATGATGTCAATGATATTGTACCCACGCAGGTGTGCGCGTGTCTCTCGTTCCTTTTGTTTGTTCCCCATACCACGTGTGTTTCTGTACAGGCATCTGAGCCAGGTCCTGGATAAAGCTGACTTGATGGCTGGAGTGTCTGGAATGCCTTTGCACTGTTCTGGGCATGCGTTACTGGTGTTGGCATCTGACTGCCAACAGGATTGGGATGGATAGGTGCCCTTCCCTGACAAACCTGGTTTAAAGCCCCTTTCACCAGTCTGGCAAGTCCCTGACCCACGTTGGTTTTTTACTTCTTTGTCAGATGGACCAGTCAAAGATGGACCAGTAATGTTCGTGATGTGGGCTCCCAGAGAGCAGCACACCTCCCTTGGGCACGGGTCAGGCTGACAGATGAGAGCCTCTGTACCTCTTAGAGTCACCCACTGCTATCAGCCACCACCTTTGCTTGGTTGAACTAGTTGCTAATTTCTGTATTTGTGAAGCAGGCTGGGCTGTTCTGCATAGCTCTGGGTGTTGTTCTGGTGTGTGGGTGTTGCCTCGTTAGCCTGCAGAGCTATGAGGTGGTACTGAGTGGGTATGTCCAGTTGGGCAGGAATGTCTGTCTGTGAAGAAAGCCCCTTTCTTTTGTTAGTTCCTTTCCTTGTCCTTTTGTTGTTTGTGGGGTTTTTTTCCCAGCTACTTCCCAAGCTCCTGTGTTAATGCCTTCCCTCCCATCCATGGGTGCCAGGGTGGGAGTTTTTGGCCTGTCCTCAAGAGGCTGTGGTTCTCCCACCACAGGGGCTTGGAACCAGCTGTCCAATTCCCTCTTAGTCATTTGACTGTCTCCTGCAGCTCAGTCCCCTGTTTCTGGAGGTCCTCCACCAGGTCACACTGGTTCCTCTCACAGTCCCTGATACTCCTTGGCCTCTCCACTTCTCCTTTAGCTGTGCAACCAGGCTGAGCAGACCGTTCCCCTGTTCACTCCTCGAACAGATGTTGTCTCCTTTGTCCTCTGACATTGGTGACAAGCTCAGGCACTCACTGCAGGCGGGGCCTTGGACAGCTGCATGCTCATGTGTGAGGCATCTGGGTCATCAAATTCCTTCTCATAGTGGCTTTTGACTGAGTTGAAACCATAGTTAGTCCTGTTCCAGTCTGGTGGGTGATGACTGACTCTCTAAGTTCTGAACCTTTGTGACATGCCATGTCTTGTTTGCCCATTCCTGTTCGCCACACTTCCTGGAGCCGCTTAAATCTCCCTCGCAAGCTCCTGGCAATGCCCCCTCCTCTCCTGGATGGCTCCTGAGGGCTGTGGGGTTCTGATGGGGCTCTGGGCTGCTGACTGGGTGTCTCCCACCTCAGGAACCCTCACTTCAGTCAAAAATCAGCTGGTTTCAGTTAACTTAGGAAAGTGTTTGGTATTTACTAGGGACAAGCGGTTTTAACTGAAAAAGGTTAGGAAGCTCTCAAATAAGGGGTAGGTTGTGGACGTGGTGGTGCCAGGGGAGACGGCAGCCAGCTGGTACCTCCCTTAGCCTAGCCACACCAGGATGCAGCTTTGCAGCACCGAGTGATGAAGTTTGGGGTTGAGAGTTTCTGTAACATCAGTTTGGAAGCTAGGCACAGTGTTTAAACCTACTTCTTTTTATCTGCCCTGTGTCCTCACTAGCAGTTGTGATTCTGCTATCTTCACTTGTTTGCTCTTGTTAAAAATAAGAACAAAATCTCCCTTCTCTCTGCTGCTGCTGTGTTAAATGTCAGTGTAAACCAAGAGAGCATTTGAGAGCAGCAGCAAGTGCCTATTGCAGAGCACTGTCTGATCCCTTCCCTCTCTAATGACACAAAACAGGCTGGTTACTTGTGATGTCATCTCAGAACAGGATGGCTAAGCAGATGCGGTTCATGTGAAATATATGGGAGTTCCTTATAATCACTTTAGGAACACAGGAGTCTGTTTATTTTTGCAGCAGTTATTAGCTACAGGTCCCATTGTATCCTAGCAATTTAGCTGTGTCAAAGATATGATTAAGCCTCAACTATGGGACTCAAGTAAAACTGCCAGATCACATTAGTAATATAATTTGTGACTGTACAGCAGCCATTTCCAGCTTTTTTTCTATGCAAGGCTTTGCTGCAGATTTGGTTTTCATTCCTCACTCCTATTCATTGAAGGGACACATGGGATTATAAATCAGTAGTTAAAATTGGTATTAGTTGGAATTTAGGAATTAAGGAGTAATTTTGACTCTTTGCATTAACGTTTGAATTATGGTTGATGGCAAAGCTGAGTTGGGGCCAGATGTGTTCTGATTTTTCCTGTGAGGCTTGGTTTTCCTGCCTTTGGCATATATAGTATCTCTTTTCACATAAACCCCATGCATGAAAAGCTGACTTTTAAAGATGTGGCCTCTACTGAATATATTTATGTGTGGTTCAAGGGAAGGTTTTTCAGAATCACATAAAGCAGGATGGGCCTTCTTCCCTCTTTCTTTTTTTTTTTTTCTATTTTCCATGGAAATGAGGTCCTAACCAGGGTTTATTCACAGATCTCTCAAAAGAATCCTAGTCCTCTCTGGGACCAAAATGTTCTATCTAATATTTAAACAGCTTTTAAATTTTCACTATTTTTGTTAAAAAAATTTCTATGGATTCTAACTTATTTAAATACAGCAGTCCAGATCCACTAAGCACGGCAGACTGTAGATTCACAAACAAGATCCGTTCATTCAGATAATTCTTCTAGAACAAGTAATATTTTCTATTGAGCTGTATCCCTTTAAGACTCCCAGTTTTATGTTCACTGCCTTACCAAGAAGCTGGGGTGTGATTTGCATTCTTGATCGTGAAGAATTGTGTGATTTTTTTACTTAGCAGATTGAGAGATGTCATAAAGAAAAAATGTGAGCAGGCATTACTTAGCCCTATGTTTCTTTTCCTTCTGTTCCACGAGTGCTAAATTCTGGGTTTAATTTCATTATTGAAATTATAGGACTTTTTAAAGATCTGGCATCTCAAAACGGCCTCTTGAAAAATACCTCTAAAGTTGCAGTCATGCCAAGTAACATGCTGCAGACAAAGGTCTCAAGGTATCACTGGTAGCAAATAGTAGTTGTTTGTTTGTGAGGACAGCTTAGTATCTCTCACTGACAGATCCCTGGGGAAAGGCGGGTAGGGATATACGTGTGCTCTGCAGCGAGGTGGATGAAGCACCCAGTCAGACCTGTGACTTGGGCAGCACTTCAGAGAAACTGAGCTAGGAACTGGCTTGGATCCTGGCTGGTTCCTTCTGGAAAATGACACGTTCAGGCGATTCTTGATGAACTGGCTGTTTCGAGCAGCTAAAAAGTTCTGCAAAGCACAGGAATGCCCCAGCGTGTGCCATAGCTGCTGTGGGGCTCCTGAGTCTTGGAACAGCAAGAGACCAGCCTGAGCGGGGCAATGTGTGTTTCAGGAATGCTGGCCTGATCTAAAACATGCTTCAAAAAGCACTCCTGGCCAAGCAAGAAGAGAGATAACGTCTCAGTTTCTGGTTTTGATTGCGTTGGTGTTTATGTTTGTTGGGTACGAGAGAAGGCTATGTGTTCTGGCTGGGTGTACATCACTGCAGGTGACGTGCTGCTCCATTTGGGATGAACCTCAGCAAAGGCTATACATTTTAAATGTCGGAAGTTTTCATCTTCAGTTCAATGTGCCACCCAGCAATGCCAATACTGCAGGCACATTGCAAGAACCAGCAGACAAACACTTCTACTCCTTGTACAAACACACGGTAAAGTCACAATTAAGGTGTAAGATGGGAGCCTTGGAGCTGTAAATACTGCTGCCTGAAGATTGCCACTGATGCAATACTGCAAGTAGTCAAACCCTGGTTAGCCTGTTTAGGGTAAGAGTGAGTTGAAGAGGTGTGAGAGTTGTGCTAAAATCACAAATGGGTGCAAAAGCAAATGTAGAAACTACAGGAATTGTAGGCAGTTGGTGCAAATGAGGGAAGCAAGGCAGAGGTAATAAAGGTGTGAAGCTTCACCATAGGCTGCAAGAATGGGTGAAATCCTAAATTGGATCAAAAGAGAAGTTGGGCAGATTCTTGGAAGGGAGGACTGTGTCCTCAATGGATGATGATCTGAATACTTTTTCTAGACCCAAGGGTTTGAGCCACTGAGTAGGGTGTACAAGGGGATGCTTCTTGCAGTCTTGAAGCACCCATTGCTGAGCACTGTCAAAGAAAGGATACCAGGCTAAGTGGATCTGTGATCTAATATAATGAGGCAATTTTTGTTAAAAGCCTAAGAGAAGACGTTTTGAATCATTTTGCTTAATTTTTTTTTTTTAAGTTGGTGAGGCAGTGTCCTGTGAGAACACACAAGCTTAATACACTGGTGTCAGTCAGTAAGCAGTTCACACCAGCTAAGGTTTGATTCGAGCATCGTATTTATCTTTGCTAGAAGGGATGCCCTGAATAATTTTCAAGTGCCACAGCCACTTGATCTTCTCACTCATGAAGACAAAGTGTAGTAGCAAGGCTTAGCTACGCTGCATTGTGTGTGTGTGTGCACAAGCCTACACACAGTGTTTGGTGGCTGCTAATGAACATTCCAGAGTCAGATTTCGATGCCAGCAGAAGAGGTCTCTCTAGAAGTCCCAGACCATCACAGGATTCTGTTTAAAGTTTAAATTAACTTCCTTTAGTTTGTTTCGTTATGCTTCAAAAATTTTCTAGACATGAGTACTTGCAGAATCTGAAGAGAAAAAGCAATCTCATTTTCAGAAATACTGAAGTCATATCACTACTCCTTTCTAATTTGTTTTTCAAATGAGTAATTCCCATGGCGACCAGGAGAAATAAAAAGGCAGGAAGGGATTGTGTGCTAGTGGTGAAGTGGACCTACACAAAGCTGCTGTGTATCAAGTGTGTTTTCAAAACTATCAATTGTAATTTTCAGATCCCTCAGACCATGTGAGTTATATTTGACAGATTCTGCCGACCACATTCTTTGATGTCGGGGAATGAGGGCAGTCTGGCAGTAACTTTTGAAAGAACATTTATCCTCATCAGTAAGATAAAGTTGTCAGAGGAACTCAGAGACATCCATGGAAATAAATGATAATACAATATGCAGGAGTAGTTTTCTAGTCCCAGAGAAAGGTAGGAGAGGCACAAGTTTGAGAACAGCATTTGAGCATCCAGATGAATGAAAGAAGGGAGAATTGGAATGACACAGTGAACTGAATATTCTGGAGCACTTAAATGATAGGAATTATTTTCTTTCTGAAATGTTTGCTCAAAATACCAATTTTTCAAAGATAATATTTGTGGCATTTCAGGCATATGCGTCTTAGGTATCTGATTCCTAATATGGAGAAAACACTGTTCTGTCTAATACTGTATTTTAGCTGGGTATGTGGAGTAGCCAGGAGAATGAGTAGACTGAGTCTGTTACAGGAAAGGATTAGTTTATTGCATTTTTTGTGGGCTGAATTGTTTAATGGAATGCAATAGCAAGTTACTATTAATTGCCTCAAAGGAGCCCTGAGATGGAGCAGACAGTAAGAACAAGAATAATTTAATGCATGGCACTAGCAAGTTGCATTAAAGTAGCTGCATCTCTGGTGTGCTCTCAGAAGTTTGTGGCCAGCAGGCTCACTGGGAAGTCATTCCTTATTGGTTTAATGTCTCCTCATAAGGATAGGATTCGCTTCCCTGATTTTTGCCCTTTAATATACTTCAATTGAGCAGAGACTGGTTTTTTGTTTAGTGTTTTGTTTGGGTTTTTTTTTTTTCCCCTTGAATGTATGTGACAGCATATGTTGGAGTGCATTCCATGCTAATAAAAAGCACTTGACTTCAAGCTGGTAACAAGCTTATGCTTGTTGTGGAAGTGCTTGTGAGCCCTAACCACATATCAGGATCCACGGTGGCAGCTGAAGGTATCCACACCTGGACAGCACAGATATAGCAGAAAAAGAGTTACCCCCCTGCCTTCATTATGCACAACTGAAATAATTAATTGAGCATCAGTAATGAGAATGCCTATTCCTCCATTCTCACCTTCCAGGGTTCTACTATCCTGCTGTATTCCAGGGCTAAAAGCTGGAAGAAATCCCCGGAGCTGTGTAGGTACTTTTCTTAAAGCGGGCATTGTGGAATAAGGGTAGTTGAAGCTCTTGAAGGTCATCCAGCCCAGTCCCTGCTTAAAGCAGGGCCAGCTGCTTCAGGTTGCTGAGGTTTGTGTTCAGCTGGGCTTTGAGTATCCCCAGAGGTGGAGAACCCACAGTTTCTCTGGGCAGTCTGCACCAGTGTTTGACTCTGCTCACGCTGAAAACCTTTTGCTGTTATGTAATTGCAGTTTCCTTGTTGAAATTCGTGCCTTTCCCCTCTACCACTATGTGGTGCACTGACAGACTGGCTGCACCTTCCCATTCATTGAGGGCAGCAGGAAAACCTCCTTTTTGCCTACAATTTTTAGGGCAAGCCTCAGGTTGCTGCCGTTGTAGGCAGTACTGGGGAGGGAGGATGTAATAGCTTGAGTTGCAGGCAGCTGTGCTGGACCTGAGGCTGCAAGTTTGGTTTTTCCCAGCAGCCTTGCTTTATGTCGTGAACTTGTGGGCCTCAGGCAGCACTTACCAAAATGCTGGAACATTTGGTGATAGGAGAAGCTGTTTCCCTTCTGGGAAAGGAAGCACCTTCTAGGGTATCTCGAGCTTTTGAAAACTGGCAGTTGTGAAGGATTCCTGTGCCACTTTCTGCAGGAAGAAGGGAGGGAAAAGAAGGGATTAACCATCATTGCTGGCATACTTAGCTCTTTCAGTAATGAATAATTACTAAGCAGGGCTCTTACTACAAGCCTCTTTCTTAACAGTTTAATGAATCCTCACTGTGCATTATGGTGAGGATTCTCCTTTTCATTCTACACAATGCACGAATTTTAGCTAAAAATCCCAGCAGTTCCCACATTCTGCCTGTTGAAACTCCCCCCTGCTGTTCAAGGCAGGAATACACTGCCTTATGTCCCAGGCTGCTGCTTGCTGATGAAGTAACCCTGGAATAGGTGAGCAGAAACCTTGGCACCCAGTTTGCAAAAGCAACTCGATGGTACAGATCTGCACTGTATTAATTTGCTGGTTTATTATTACTTGAAAAGTAAGATATTTTCTGCACTTAATTTCCTGCATTCAGGAAAAAGGTTGCCAGGGAACACACAGTTATCTGCAGAACTTGCTGCTACAAATTCTCCTCAGACAGTTCTGTTTGGTAATTTCTTCAAAATTTATTTTTCTTGGGATGATTAAATGCAGTGTACTTGTAAAGACATTTTTGAGTATGTTCCATCTTGCTAACTGATCCCTATGGTCAGTCAGTGTTGCTAAGGAACTGTCTGCCCTACAGCAGGAGGAAGACTGATTCCCCAGGGATGAAAAGTTGGTTGCAGATGCCCAGAATTCCAGTTCTGAGGGCAAAGAACCATCCAGGACATTAGGTCTGATCTAACTTACTGCTTATATTACCAACTAGAGAACTTATTTCCTCTGTCAGTTAGAGCACTACTTTTGGTTTAGCTCCTTAAAGGGAGGGTATAGTCCCCTAAAATAAAAATTATAATCCTAGGTATTCCTAATATTGCCTTATATCACTGGGCAGTTAATCCTTTTTCTGCATAGGAATAGGGAATAAATAACCTCAACAGTTAAAGCAGTAGAATTTTTTTGTGCATGAACAAGGTCTTAGTTATTTAAAAATTAAAATGCAAAATCCAAACCTTCACCCCTGTCCCAGCCCATAAAAGAGGCAGTTGTGGTTTAAGATGCCTGAGAAAAAACTAAGAAATGTTTCCCCTGATCATATACTCTCTGAAACCTGTGGCAAACATTTTACTTTTCCTGGTTGTAAAAGTTGGAAAGAGATCAACATCTTGAGCTGATGATAGTGATGAGGAGACCAAATCACCCTGGATCATCGGTCAAGCCCGGGAAGTAATGTCAGGAGGCAGATGACCTGTCACACAGACCTCTGGAAGCCGATAGGTATTGCAGTAATACTCTTTGTTTCCTGTGACAAATCATTCTTGAAGCAGTCCCTCCATGTGAATTGCTGGCCCCAACCTTTCGCAGATGGCCGTAGCATTTCTGAGTTGTATTGTTTTATGGTAAAGAACATGCTTACTCCTAAGCAAATATTTATTTTATAATTTTAGGCAGGGAGGCAAAGAAGGAACAAGCTGTTTCGCTTGTTGACTTTGCAGATTTTGCTGGTACCAGCTGCTTCTTCCCTCTTGTCTGTGGGTAGCGGGTGTGTTTTCCCAGTGTCAGGGTGGTGGCCCTCAAGCTGCTGAGTGCTAAGTGCGTTTGATCAGTATCATTAGCAGCCCCGAGTAATTGATTATTATCCATAGCTGAGTGTTCAGAGCAAGCACACAGCCAATGGCATTCACGTAATCTGTCATGCCTGCATGTTCTTGTCCTCCTGAGATCTATCAGCTGTGTAGCCTCTGACCCCATCAGGAAAATCACTGATGGCTGCTCCGTGTTTACTGTGTACCCATTATGTCACCTGTATTAACCAGCTGAACTGGCTGCAGTGAGCATGGGAGAAGGATTTACAGTGGTGATGGCAGTTTGTAGGTCTTATTTTAGTCTTCCTTTTCATGCGTATCTAAGCCTGGATTTTTGTGGGAAGCAGGGGTGGTCTTTAAATCTACACTGTTCAATTATTTTTCTGGTGTTAGTATTAATTGCAAGACTCAAAATAGGTTGATTAGAATAAGACCTCACAGGGGTGTTTATAATTCAGATTTTAGAGATGTGACTAATGAATAACAACCACAGCTAATCAGTTCTCAAAACTGATGGTAATGAGCAGAAAAGGGGGAGGAAGCCAAACTGTATCTCTGCTAATACACTGCAGTAGGAGATGGCAAGATCTCTTAACAAGTGTTTGACTCGGAGTTCTTGATTTTTCACAGAAAAAAGCCTTTTTTTTTTTTTTTTTAAAGCAGAGCTTGAAGGTAAATTTTAAGTAACCAGTAGTCAATTACAGCCTTTATAGATAAGGTAGTATTTAATTGTTCAAAGTGTTTGGAGGCTCAAGGCTTCTTATGGCATCTTTGGGCTTTTTTATTTATAAGTTGAGTTTTTCTGCATTCGTAACTGCTACCAAAAATGACAGCACTGAACAGTGGAGTCCTTTATTCACAAAACTGGTACCACAGGGGCATAAACAGTGTGTTTTTTCTCTGTGTTTCCAAGATTTTTGACCTTGATCAAGGTCATTTCTTAAAGATGAGATGATGTAGTAACTCTCTTGCTATAATCTGATCAGTCCTCTGCCTCTGTGCCTGTGTTTGTTTAACCATGTAGTGAATTTGCTGTCTTGAATAGGAAAGAACTTGAAATGTATCAGATGCTCCTGAACTGGACCTTCAGCCAGTAATGATCCTGATCCACACAAGAATTGGGATAGTGTTAGTCTTTGAAAATGCCTTTCAAATCACAGACAGACATCCTCATGTCAAATCTCTGTGTTTCTGCTGTGCACCACATCTTTGTAAGGTGAGAATTTCCTTACAAAGCCCTTCAGGTTGTACATTTTAGTTTGGGGTTTTTTGACACTGAAGGACACATTTGTTATCAAAGTGCATTCCCTGCAGTTGAAAAAATAATTCCACTGACATCAGTGACACTGCTTGTGGAAGGAGGGCAAGAGAAGAAACTGTCCCTGGCTGGTGAGGCGCTTGGACACATTTCAGTGCACTCTGCAGATGCCTGCTGCCTTTAAGAAGAAAAAAAACAAACACAGTTTTAGGAACCCAGTTTTGTCATTGGGTTGCTGATTTGTGTATTTTGAGCTGCTGGTTTGTGTATTTTGTCTTTAAAAATTACCATAGAACCCAACTCAGTGTGGGCATGAGGATGAGGTTCTTCTTTTGGCAATGAGCAGCATGGTTTCTAAATTGAGCTAATGTTAGAAATTGTTTGTGTTTAATGCTTCAAGTACTGGGACAGAGAGTATACTACGGTCAAGGTTGTTCCAGTCACTGATTTCCAGGTGAAGTGAGACAGACACCTCTACATGTCTTCTGCTCTTCGCTCCTTGTTCCCACTGTTTGTCGTTCACAAAGTCTGGCTGAGGAGCAGTTCAGCTGAAAACTTTCCTGTTTTGGGGGACAGTGAGTTCAAACCGGGGACCACTCTGGTACAGTCCATTGTGCAGCTCCATGAACATTACTGCTGGCATGGGACAAGGAAGTGGAGAGCCAGGTAACCCTCACCTGAGAAACAGGCCTAGTATGTTGATATATGGACAAATGGGTGTTTATGCTTCAGAGAGACAGAGCAGTCAGCTTAGAAAATTTTCTATCAGCAATGAAGTTTTCTGCTTCAGAAGCGTTTTAATGAATAATTCTGTTTTCTGCAGAAAGTTGAGCCCTTTGTTGATCAAACAACACTAAGCAACTTTCTGTGTCTCAAGCATTTCACATGCACAAGCATACATATATCATCAGTCAATATATAATAGAGATGTCGGATATTCTCAAGTCATGAGCAGTTTTGCAGAAGCCCATGGGTTTTTTATGCTTCCCTGCATTTAACCATTGCAGCTCTTTCGGACTACAGTGGCCACTGCAGCATCTCCATTTTTGCCCAGTGTCGAAGACACGATGTGGCCATTGACTCCTGCAGGAGGGTTCATGGCACCTGATGCAAGTTGGGTCTGGGTAACTTTCTCACAGTGCTGTCAACCTTCCACGTTATTACACTTCAGTAGGGTTCAGAGCAGTGGTGCCAATTGCAGTACAACTTCCTTTGGGTGGGACTGGATGTTCCAATCCCTTCCACAGCCCTTAGGATTTGCTGCGGCAGCAGCGTGGCTACGTGAACACAGCTCCAGCAGCCCTGGCTTCCTCACTGGCTGAACTTTTTTATGAGAGAAAGGCTCATCTGTCTAAAGGCTGTTGTGGGTGCACATCACTTAAGTCCACATCGGTTCCTGGGCCAGTGCTTGCCATGAGGATGTGTGTGACCTTCATTACTGGAACATGAACATCACATCCCAGGAACTGTAGAAATAGGAATGTAGGTGTTGAGAGCTGGGGGAAGAAGGGAGCCCTAAACAGTCTTTCTTCTTTTGCTTCAGCTGCAGGCTCTGAGGAAGAGAAGGCTTTTCTTCATTCTTTCAATATCTCCTTTAATTTATTTGCTGCCAGCCCTGGCAGAATAATCCCGTTGAACAGTTAAAAATCATATATTTTATATTGCAGCTGTGATCTTCATGGGAACAGAGATCTGAGGGACAGAGCAAACTCATGCAGGAAGCACATTTATAAACGCACATGGTTTTCATTTCTTACAGTGGCTTGGATGTGTGAGCACTGCCTAAAAGGGAGCAGTGCAGCCAGCATTATGCTGTATGCAGGAGGGGAAGGGAGGAGAGGTTAAGATGCAGATCATTAGTCGGTTATCTGCTCAGCCAGCTTCTTCCTCTGCCAGGGCAGGCAGCTAGTACTGGCAGGGGCAAAATCCCAGAGCCCCACCATTCATAGGATCATAGAATTACAGAATGGTTTGGATTAGCAATGACCTTAAAGATCATTTAGTTACACTCCCCCTGCCATGGACAGGGACACTTCCCATTAGACCAGGTTGCTCAAAGCCCCATCCAACCTGACCTTGAACACTTCCAGGGATGAGACATCCACAACCTCTCTGGGCAACCTGTTCTAGAGCCTCACCACCCTCACAGCAAAGAATCTCGTCCTAACATCCAATCTACACCTATGCCCTTTCATTTTAAAGAATTTACCTAAAAATTCCCTTGCAATTTAGGGACTAAGAACATTAAAAAAAAATTAAGTCATTAGTGGTCGTAGTCCCATTAGGCCCACAGACAACCCTCCCTCAGCCCTGCATTACGTTCAGCCATGAGTCTGTCATATAAAGCAGGATTCTTCCCAGAACAAAACCATTTAATACAGGCAGAAAAGATATTGGTTGGCTTCATCTGAAGTAGTTACAGTTAAAACAGTAGGAAATTAAAGCAATGCAGAGTTTTTTGCACAGAACGTCTTGGCGTGTAACACAAATTAATATGTTTGAATCCTCCCAGTCACCACCTTCTTTTAAACCAAGAGTTGATGGGACAGGAAAGAGAAGGGCATTTTTAACATGCTTTTTACACACTTGCAGTTAAGCACTGAAATTTGTATCTTGGAACCCACGTAAGAGGCTGGATACGATACATTTAAATGAGCAGTAAATAGTGACATTAAAGACAGTATATACCCCTACAAATAGCTTTCAGCTCAAGTGTAGTCACAGAATAGGGCTTCTTGTATCTCAGACTCATTCAATACCTGGTGATAAAGCCATGTTGGCAACAGTGTTTCAGCCTGTAACATTTACTTGGTCTGCTAGTACTGTGTGAGAGGGGCTAAAACGCTTTTATATTGGCACTTAGTGTGATAATCAATCGAATTAAGGCAGTTCACTGGAAACAGCATATTTTCCCTAGCCTGAACAGTCCCTGGGGAGTTTTTCTAAAGTTCAGTGTCTGATACTATGGTCTTGAAATGGAGGCAGCACAATCCTGTCATTTCCTTTTTTTTTTTTTCCCCTCCTTTTCCAAGCACGCAGTGAAAACAGGGCAAATTTGGCCATGCAGGCTGTCCAAGGGAACTGACTGCGGATACAGCCGGGCTGTGGAGGGTTCCTGGTGGCCAGGCAGCACTGGGGTGGAAGGTGGCAGCAGGGCACGCAGCGGGGGCACCGGGAGGGTCACGTCCAGCCACAAGAGTGGCCGTGGCATGACGCAGGCCACGCTCCCGCTGGCACCTCGCCTCGCTCTGGGGCGTCACGCGGGGCCGTGCTGTTAAAGCCGGGGTGTACTTGTGGATGTGCCAGCCACAAAGTCCTTTTCCGCGGTTGTCATCTTGGTTTGAGGAAATGCTCCGTAAGCTGCACTTCTAAAATAGCCCCTGGCTGGTGCCTGTGCTACCTCTGCTGGCAGATGCCTTTGTGTGAGTGCACAGATCTGGTCAGAGGGAATCTATTCCACACTGTATTTAGGCAGTACCTTTGCTGTCTGCGTTTTCTTTTCCTTGCCACTAGCAACAGAGAGACTGTGCTTGTTTTGTGCTTAAATCGTCTTTATATTCTTTATTCTCTGAAGCAGCTGGATTACAAAAAAAAGTCTTTTGATGGTAGTTAACCACTGAAGCACATTTTTATTTTGACTAATTCTGTTTAGGTAGCAAAATATGTACTTGGATGACAGGACTAGAGAAATCCCTAAATTGGATAGATGGATTTTAATTTTTAAGTGAAAAAACTGCATTTCAGATTCTAAAAGCATGTAGGCCTTTGGAATTGGACTACACCTGAGTTATGGCTGATATTAATGTGCATAACTGGGGGCAGAGGCAAGTCATGGTCTCTGAAGCAGTAATTTACTGTGCTTCAGATCTGAAAGAGTTTTATCTGTCTATAAACAGGAAGGCAGAGAAAGCTGAAGAACCTTTCAGAAATATTTTTGTTCTGCAGCATGACCAAGAAAGAATTTCCATCATTAGGCCATATTTGCTGGAAATGACAAACTCATTTATGTAAATTGTGAGCTCGCCTTTTAAAGTTCCTTGTGAACAGTGTTGTACAGGGATCTCTGTGAATTCCAAGCGCACACAGAAGATGGAGAAGTGAGAACACAGCCTCTTGTTTTTCTTTGATAGTGGTTCCCTTTTCTTTTTTCTCATTTTATTTCCAGCAGAAGAGCAGATGAATTCAGGGTGTTCTAAGAAATCTTAGTGGTCCAACAGATACTATCCCATTACATGTCTTTGGAATAAGTTTGCTCTTTCTAAATAGGAAACATAGTGGATTTAGTTGGGATTCACACTAGTATGGCTGAGACAGAAACTTGGACTTTCCTTGGTATGCCAAAAGGCAATTCTATATGAACATGAACAAGAACAAATGCATTTAAATACCTGTTATATATTTCTGACACTGAGCACCAAAACTACTAAGGAAGATAACACCACTGCCGGAAGATTTATTTGTCAGCCTTTTAATAGGACACTTACAATGAAAAATCTACTTATTTCACTTGTCCATCAAAATATGACTTGCCTTCAGTGAATAAGTAAAATTTTGCAACTCCTTGCATTAGAGCAGGAACAGACTGATGCTGGGGCTGCCTTGGGCATTGCATTACTTTAACGTAACTTGTGCTGGGGGAGATGTCTTGTTTATGCTTTGATTTATTGCTTCTAGCTGGTATTAGTACCAAAAAGACACACACAAGATGGTAATTTACACAGTATTGCTGGTGTTCATCCCATTACTTTGCCAGATATTTTTCATGCATCTCTTCACCTCCCACCTCTTGAACTGCAACTTTCTTTGCCATGAGTTTGGAGCAGAGCCTGGCATGGTGAGCAGGTGTGACTGGCAGTGCAGATGTACTCCCCAGCTCCGTGCAACCACCCAGGATAAATTGAAAGGAGGAGGGGATGGCTGCTCTGTGTGTGCACATGCAAGTGAGGGAGGGAAAAAGAGAGCACGTGTGATTTTCTGGCATGTAAATCCTGGAGAACAGTGAGCAATATGGGCTGCTTACACTCTCAGTACAAGGGGAAGAAAAATATAGTGACTGCAGTCACACAGGGCAGAATATTTTTGCCCTTGAGGAGGGGATCTTATGCTTCCTGCCACCACTTGTGCCCAGAGTAACAGAAACTTCTGTCCCCACAGTGTGATCTTGGGCTTCAAAGAGAATTTGGTACGTGCTGTTTAACGCATCACCCCTCCGTTCTCCTCAGACCTGCACAAATCCTTTCAGACTCCCCTGTGGACTATGGTTGTAACATTGCTCCTTGGATGCTCCTGAAATGTCCTCAATGCATGTGCACAAGGAGGGCTGTGCTTCAGGTAGCTGCCAATGAGGCAAGTGTCCTGCAAAGGGACAGGAGATGAGAGTTTCCCTCCCTTGTACATGCTCAGGCACTGAGAGCAGGGAGCTCAAGTCTGCTAAACTGCTTTCTGCCCACTGGAAGGATAAACTGACTTCTTTCCACAGAGATTTGCACTTAGACTTCCATCTCTCTGAAATCCTTTATGAAATGAAGGGAAGGTGTTGGTTGACTGTAAAATCCAAGCTAGGAGCGTGTGCTCGGCTGCAGTATGCTCAGCTTGGCCAAAGCAGCCCTGACTGCTGGGGAATGGTCACTGTGACTTTGCAGAATGAGACTCTCTTGCATGTCTTACTGTGGCCAGCTCGGGCCTGGAAGTGCTGAAGTGGAGCTCAGAGGGGAGCTGGGGAACTCCGTCAGTGTGTAACTGGGCAAAAGATAGAAAGGGTTTGTGATGGGAAGTGGTTAGTAGCATTAAAAGCAAGCAACCAAGCAAGTATCGGTGTTTTGGATTTCCTGTGTTAGGAGAAATTCCTTAGGCCAAGCAGCTCCATTTGTACATTCTTCTTGTAATTGCACAAACCATGAGACTGGTGCAATTTGAGAAACAAAAACAAAACAAAAAGCCAGTGGGGGGGGACGGTCCTTTACTTCTCTGGAAAGAGGAGTCAATTCTAAACTTTTGTTCAGTTGCAACAATACGTAGGGGCTCTGCAGTGACTGCCTGAACGTTAAATTATAGCACTTGTTTTACTCTTTATGTCTGTCTTGTATAATGCAGCTTATACCAGCAACATCTCAATGCTTTGGCTTACTTTGAAAGACTAGGAGAGTTAAGGGTCTTTCATGAAATAAAAGAAAATTCCAAAAATAGCCTTCTGTAATTTCTGAATTGTATTCTTAGCAGTATTAGCATATAGCTGGAGTTAATTCATTTGCATTAGTGAAAAAGTCAAAGCGAGACCAGAATTAGGACTTTTGGAAAACTAAGCCAGTCATATCTGATGCAACTTCATCTCAGCTTTGAATGAGAAGCCTGTCACCTTGCTGTGAACCTGGAGATGTGGATGTGTCACAGTCATCCCAAACAGAATCTGTGTGACATCCCAAAGGAGAGAGTTGTCCTCAGAGTTGGACTGGGGCCTCTTGCTTTCCAGCTACCCCAACAGTGGGCAGAGCCACGGCACAGGATTTGCTGCGGTGATCCAGGCAGGTTAGTTCTGTATAGTGGCTTGGAGCAGAAACCTCTCCCTCCTGCCCTCCATTCAGCATCCACAGAGCCCATGCTGAGCTGGATTCTCCTACTTTCAGAGCTGTCTCTTCACCCAGGCTCTAGTGTTGCTTGTCTCTGACCCAGTGTAGGATAGCTGTAGATGTTTGAAGATGTGGATTTGTGTTTTGGGGGGAATGAGGGGGTGCCCAACAACACTGTGGGATGTCAGCATATAACTACCATGGATTTCAGGAGGAACCAGGTGCTCAGCTTGCATAGACATTTTGGAAGTCCCAATAGATGATATAATGAGGCCTTCAAGGAGTAATTTTTTCCTCTCCTTGGTTATCAAAATTATCCTTTGGCTGAAGCAGGTTGATAACCCATGCAAACTTGTAGCAAAATTATAAATCTCCTTAGCTCTGAACATGTATTATTTTTTGAAATCTCTGAGACTGTGTCTCAGAAGGCATTGAGCATTATTTTTAATCATACTGCCCTTTAGATGTATTTCCATTAAATGTCAGGGTCTTCGTTTATCTCTGTTTAAGAAAAAGGGAGCTAGACCTTTCTTAAAGCATGTATTATTGGACATACTTTTTTATCATGTCAGTCCTGACCTGAGTTCTCTGTAAACTTAATAGGTGCACTCTCTAAAATCCTTCATCAGGTGGAAACTTCTCAATGGCTGTAATAACCTGTATCCTTTTTGAAATGAGGTAGCAAGTAGGTGAGCTTTAGTGTTCATGAAGACTTTACTTATGGCTTTACATTTTTTAAAACTTCCTTGTATTAACACATTCCTCCACGCCGTTGTTTTGTTTCTTTGCCCATTTTTTGTCCTTCTGTACAGAGCAGGTGTTTTCACTCAATTGCTTACAGCGATGCTGAAGAATTTTCCAGGGCAGTTGGAGTTAAGATAACATCCATCAGTGGGTATGAGGATGCCACTGCTCTTTATGTGCATTACCTTGCATTTGTCTGCACTGAATTTCAGCTGATCAGGGAATATTTCCTCAACATCTATGGAAATTATATAGTTATTGACCGAGGGGAAGAGAGAGGATAGAAAGGATAGAAATTAAATGGTCACAACATTTGCTGAATATTTGCTAGCAGAGAGGGAGGGCTCCTTTGAAATGAGACCAGTTTCTCACAATCTCATATCTCTGTGCTGTTCTCTCCCCCTCTCTCCCCCCCCCACTCTCTCTCTCTCAATCTCTCTCTCTCTCTCTCTCTCCCTTCCTCTCTCAACCTCTCTCTCCCTCTCCATATCAAACAACAGGATTAGGGAAGGCATGCAAGAAATTTCCTTCAGTTCTCTTCATTTTGGGAAGGTAGGGCAGTGTGAAGTTAGTGTTGCAGGAGTTGTGTGCAGGGACTGTTTCACAGCTTCCATTTACTCAGGGAAGGGAAGGTGGATCCCCTGGCCAGGGAGGGTGCAGGGAAGGCAGACACTTGTCCCAAAAACTGGGAGAGCTGTAAGGACAAGGCTCACAACAGGCTTTCCAGCATGCAAGAAAGCTTCCAAGGTTGGGAGCCTGCCCTTCTGTTCCCCGTACTTATGGGTGGATTCCTCACTAAGACAAGATTTTGAGAAAACTTTTTTTCCTTGAAAGAAAACCAGCTAAAAGTAGTGCACAAGTTGTTAGTTCCAATGCAGAACAAAGTTTATTTTTACCTCCTGCAGACTTGTGCTTGCCTTACATTAGGAGGGGCACTGCTCTATCACGCAGGATAAAACTGGCCAGTGCAGGGGCACCCATCCAGGACAAAGGCTGTGTTTCCTGCCACAGTGAACTCTTTGAATCACATTAAATAAAGAGAAGAGCAATTGAACTCCCTGGTTATTATTATTGTTATTATTATTATTAATCTAACTGGGTTCAGTTACCTGTAGTTGAGAACACCCAATTTTGAAAGTCTCAACCTGATTTTTACAAACATAAAAGTACTACCCAGAAAGTTCAATTTTCAGTTGTTCAAGCCAAAATTCAGATCTCTTTTCCATCCCAATTATCAGGAGCTTCACCATTGTCACTAGTGTTTCTTCTCTATGCTATGGTACATTTATTGTCCAGGAAGCTCTAGGGCACACAAAAGTTCATTTTCTAAGCAGATTAGCACATGGTCTTGTTGAAACTTCATTGATATTGTGGAGTGATGTAAGTAAGTACATATGTATTTAGGATATGTGTCTGTAAACTTTCTAGGCAGCCTGTGGCAAGTGTAAACAGAATGTTTCAAATGTGTTTCTATCTTTAAAGACTAAACACACCAGCTGAGCCATCTACAGTTCCCGTTGCCATCCACGCCCCAAACCCTGCACGCTAAAGCAGTCGGGGTGAACCGGTTTTGAGCACCACCTGTAGCTGAAGATTTGGCTTATGAATTATAATTTATGTTGTGTGGATGACTTTTAAACAAAACTCTGATCATTCTTCAAAGAAAGTTTCTCTTATTTCATGCCGGCTGTTCCTGTGTTTGATATGACACCAAAAGGTGGTAAAGCACAGTTTTAAAAGCATCTTTCCTGAATGTGCGTTTTTGTTCCTGTTTGCGCTTCTCCCTGAGCACCCATCTGCTGTGGGCTTGTAAGTGGCACACATCAGTTCACAGGCAAGTACAGCCATGGAAAGGAGCCCGTGGCTGCTGCCGAGATCAAGATTGTATGTGCAGAGAGGAAGGTTGGTCTTGGCCTCTCTCCATGGAGAAGACCAGGTTGTCAGAAACGCATGGATTTCATCTGTGGCCTCAACTATGATGCTGAGCTGCCAAGGCTTTAGGGAAAACTTAAACACGCTTAATACCTTTGTGTTAGTTTATCAGGGCACCTGCTACCACACCATTTCACTATGGCAAATAGTGGGCTGAGTGAGTTTTGGAAAGCAGAGTAGTGATGGAAATGGTTCAGTGCAATGCTTTCATTACTTATGTGCTTTTCCTTTACCCCTTCTGATTTAATATTTATCATAGAATCATTAAGGTTGGAAAAGACCTGTAAGATTACTGAGTCCAATCGTTAATGTAGCAGTAATGTGTTCATTGCTAAACTGTCCCCAGGTACCACATCTACACATCTTTTAAACACTTCCGGGGATGGTGACTCCACCACTTTTTTTAATACCCAACCTAAACCTTCCTTGGCACAACTTGAGGCCATTTCCTCTTGTGATGTCACTTGTTACCTGTGAAAAGAGACTGACCCCCCACCTCACAGCAGCCTCCTTTCCCCACTTTTCCTCTCAAAGGGCACCCCCTGTCTCTCATTATGTATTACTGTGTGGTCTTGTTATCTTTATAAATTGCTCTCTGAGCATGTATGACCTGGGACCTCTTTACATGGCATTAAAGTAGTTTTCTGCTTATAAAGTTACACCTGCCTGTGGCCTGTTGCAAAATGGGTGTTCAGAATGCAGCGGCTCTTCATCAGGGAAAGATGAAGCATGTTCACTGCTAGATTACTGTTTAAAGAGAAATCACTCAGGTGTTATAATTGGAATACCCAAATCATGGGCTGAGTTCCTTCTGCTGGATTCCTGTTGCAACTTTGATATACAGACTCTGCTGAAGGTTTTGAAGGCAGAAAGCCTGCCAGGAAGAATAGTAGCAGAAAGTGGAGAAGATCAAGATATCAAAGAAAATGGTACTGAAGAAGGAGAACTCTGCAGTGACAAGGCTCCTAGGGATCTTTTCCTTTCTCCTTCCCAGGATTCAAGAGCTCTCCACCCACAATAGAAATTTAAAGGGGAAGCAGTGGGTATTAGTACTTCGCACTCATCAAGAGTGGCCCACCAGAGCCCAGGGAAGGAGACAAGAGAGAGAGAGCTGTAATTTACTTCTTTTCTTGCTGGCTTCAGTGAACTTGGCTCACCATGGGTCCCTTTCTCGCTCTTGTAGAATACATATGAATTCGGTGCAGTACAAATGTGATTAATTTCTGTGTTGAAGGGCACAGAGTGGTGCTGTCTTGCTCTTGGGCTTGCTCAGATACACACTTCATGTATCACTTACCTACCATGCAGGGTGGTTATGAGGATTAATTAGTTAATGTTTGTACAGCACTTTGGAAATGCACTATTAGGCTTTAGTCTCTGCTTGATGCATGAGTAGAACACCCATTAATGCTAATGGAGGTTGCATGAATTCCTCAAGCAGGGAATACATAAACTCTGAATATAATTTTAATTATTATTGTATTTCACAATATTCCTTTATCAGGCTTTTGTAATTTAGCTTAACTTACTTTAATATATAGATCGCAGAAATAAAAAAAATATTCTTAATTTTGAATCTTGCTTTCAAGATCAAACTCCTGCAGCCTCAAATAAGCTATCATCCTTTGTTCCTTGTGTTTCATTGTTTTCTTCCCCTCTTTGTATCTTGTGTATGGTCTGACCAGAGGTAGATTTTTGTGCTCTGCAATTGGCAGAGGTATCTTGCTAGCTAAGGAAGCAGACTCACAACACCTCGCACAAATAGTATTTGATTACTGCTAATTACAGTGCTGTCACATAGACAGGGGGAAAGAACGACGGCTGGCTTTGTCACATAGCAATGAAATAACCTGCTGTCTGTCTACTGACTTAATGGCTTTAATTGCCAGTGCATAATCAAGATCTGGTGAATTTGTTTGAACATATCAGCAGGCACCAAATATTTCAATTAAGATCAAGTTGTATAACTAATCTTGCTCTAGCTGGAGCAGGATTCTGGTAAATTCAGGTTTTTGAGGCTCACGAAAGGGTACTTGGCAAGAGCCAGCAAACAAACTGACAGCTGAGTTGGTTTTTCTTCTTTTTTTCAGACTTTGAGTAACCTTCTCCTCTGATGCTATTGGACCCTTGTAGGTGGCTTCCTTTTATTTTCTTTCAGTCTATTTTTTCTCAGGATGATGTCTTCCAGGAGAGTTCATGCACTGCAGGCTTTCCATAGTGAACCCTTCCCCGCTGTCCATCCTGGCTGGAGGCGGAGAAGTGAAGTCTCCATGGTCAGGTGGAGCAATGGGGTCTCCTCCTCTCCTGAGGAGCTGTTTATCCAGCTGTGGGCTAGAAATTCTGTACAAAAGAATCCTGGGAGAGACTGTATCGAAAGCCTAGCTGAAATCCAAAGAGATGACATCAACTGGCTTCCTTTGATCAACCAGGTGTTACCTTGTCAGGAATGGAAATCAGGTTTGATAAGTTGTGAGTGAGGTCTGGGCTATGGTAGGCCACCGAGACATCTGCTCTGTGCCAAGCTCTTGAAGGAGGCACGCTGCAGCACCCTGAAGTGCATGGTAGTCTAATTGTCCTTGCAGAAAATCATGGAATCGTAGAATATCCTGAATTGGAAGGGGCCCCAAGGAGTTAGACTCGAGCCTGGCACACCAAAGGTGGTCTATTTCTTCTATGTAAATGTTGATAGAGTCTTTTTTTTCCTTTTTGCCCCTCATCCTCTTGCCAGAACAGTCTTTTTCAGGAAATCAATCCCCTTCCTATAGCCAGTGGATGATACAAGAGTCTGGGATAAATGCTTGAATTATATTCAGCTTTGAGAGCTGATTTTGTCCCTAACTGTCAAAAGGCACTTTATTTACATCAAAGCCTCAATCAAAGATTTTTGCTCTATCTTTGAAGGATCCATCCTTCAGGGATTCACGCCCATTCAACCAGATCATTAGCAGCTTCTTAAACACAGAAGAACAGGTCCTTGTGATAAAATCTGCAAGGCCATGACCCAGACTTGCCTTTGCTCTCTCATTAAAGGCTGAAACAGGAACCTTGCACTTCTCTGAGTCGGCTTTGAGCCCTGGATCCTGTAGACTACCCTTACCTGTCCTGTTCATATTTAATCACAACATTTGGAAAGATCCCACCGTAAAAAGTGATGCCTATTTACCTCATCAGTTTTCATTTCACTACATAGTTGAGTTTTCTGGTTTATTTGTGTGGTTTCTATGGCTTGTTGCATGGCAGATATTAGTCTGGATTGGTGGGTGGATGTTCTTGGCACAGAGAACTCTCGCTTAAATGATTTTCTTAGCTTTGGTGGTTATAACTATTGCCTTGATACCAGGGTAAGTGACCTTCGCTTGTCTGTATGTTGTCATCCTATCTATGACACTCTTGTGCCTCCATCCACATACTACTCAGCGCAGCTTTGTTTGACACCAAAACGTAGCTATGACCTATCTTCTCCCTGCCCTCAGGAGCTATGTAATTTTAGGGATCACACTCAGCAGGCATGCACTCAAAAGTTGGCATGCAGAAAATCACAAGTTCTTTCTGTTTGTTCTGAAGGACCTTTAGAAAGTTGTACCCACCCCCTGCTTAGTTCTGGCAAAGCTGGAGTCATTCGTGCGTGTGTTTAGTGGGAGCTGTCAGCGCTCTACAACTCTCTAGATCAGACCTGGAGCTTGAGAGCTAAATACAGCCCCAAAATGCAGAGATGAAGTATGACAGACAGATTTACAATTTCAGAAAGGCAGAAAATTAAGCCAGAGTGTAAAGTTTCCTTCTTCCCTTTTTTTTTTTTTTTTTTTAAGTTGAAGAGAAGAAACCTAGACCACTTAACACTGGTACCAGTTTTGTTTCTTTTGGATGTGCATTTATACGTGCTTCAGTGAGTTCTCAACATTGTAATGGGTTCTATATATGGAAATTTTAAAGGTGATATCGTAATAATAATAGGGTAGGGCAGAGATGCTGAGCCAGGTCAGTGGGCTTGCACACTGATGAAGTCACAGAGTAGGAGGAATGAGGAGGGCTTGTGAGAGTACATCCTTTGTGCTTGCTACCCCTGGATCTAAATTTAGCTGAATTCAGGAAACTTGAATCACAGAGAAACCTGCACCTTTTTAAAAATCGGATTTTCTTTTAATTTCTTGTTTTTTCTTTCACAGATACTCAATTCTGTTGTCCAGCTGAAATAACTTAGGTATCAATCACACAGTTGCGTTGTTCCCAATGATATCACACAGTTCTAAATTACATAATGTTGTTATGGACTTTCCATCCTCTACCAATGCAGAAGATGCTGGGATAGCAGCTGCCAAACCATTGCATGTAAGAACTTCCACTTTAATGGACAAGGAACAGTCAGTGTTCCCTATTTTTGAAAGGGAAAAATAACAAAGAAAACAGATGTCTTACACTTTGTTCTTTGCTAGTGTGCTTGCCATTTTCCATATCTTACTAATTCTGTCCCATATAGGTAGCCCAGTAAGAACTTCCATGTTATGAAGTTCATCCCCATTTTCGTCTAGATAAATATCCACCCTTTGGAGGATGCTGTTTCTGTTGGTTTTCTGTTTCTCTGTTGCTTTTCCATTTCACTGGTTGACTGTAAGCATCAGTGTTCTTAATAGTACAGGCCAGATGCTTGGAAAGGGTAAAGCAGCATAGCGAAGCAGCTGCTTCTGCTTTTGCCACCTGAGGACCCCTTTTTAATCTTTTTTTTTTGTCTACCCTTTGTGCATTTTGTAGCTCTGAGCAATCTTTGTTAATATTGTTACTGGCAATTATATCTTCCTTAGTTTCCGTCTTGCCTATAATTTTTCCAGAGTTCCTGCCTTATTTACTTCTGTTCAAGAGCTGTAAGCTTTGGTAGTTTTTCAAGTTGTCGTCTCACACTTCCAAAATCAACAGATTTCTTTCACTTGCAAAAGTGCAGCTTTTGAAGTGTCTTTTACTTCCTAGCAAAGAGGTTACATCCAGCTTTTTAAAAAACCTTAGAAGTCCTGTTTCCTTCTAATTATTTTCCCCAGTAAGAATTAGTCTGCACTGGTGCAAGATGTGTGTCTTTGGGAGCTCTGCTAGGTAGCAGTGTAGCTAGAAGTTCTGCTTCCAGTCTGTGTCCTCTTTAATATGTATTAGGTGTAGGGATTGTGGGTAACAGATGTGTGAAATCCTGAAGGTTTTTACGTTGCCTTGTAAGTTCAGTCCAAAATAGTACTCCTGAAATGCTCCTACTATAAAGAATTGTTGGGCATGCATGTGCATGGGTGGTGAGAGAGGTGGCAGAGAGCTTGCAACAAGTGAGGTGGAACAGAGCAAGAATAGGCACTACCAAGGTCAGATTCTTCAACTCTACTCTTTTGATTATTTCTGTAATTCTCATTTTATTTTTGCTGATGAAATTTCTTGTTGGATGCCCTTCTATGGAAAACTTAGTAATTTTCCTACGTAGTTAATATTCAGATATTAAAAAAACCTATTGCAGTTTAAATGATGAATAGATGCTAATTTATACATATATACATATACTCAGAATGCTTAATTAATGATCTTCTGTGTCAGTCACGGATATGCAAATGATTATATTTTGTGACTCTTATCATAATTGTGTTGCCCTGCTAGCTCCAGTTTGGGGGAATGTTTCTACTGCAGTTTAAGAAGGGATATGGAGGAGAGTGAGCAACAAAGCAGTAAGAATGCAACTGCTGTGCTGATCAATCAAAACCAGGTAGATCCTGGTTGTTTTCACAGGTGCCAGAGGCATTTTTGGAGCAGGAACTAAGTTAGGGGATCCAAGTAGCTCTTAGGAGAGCTCACCCATCCCTGTCCACTCTGTGGGGGACTATATTCACTATACCTTCCTGGACTAATGCCTGAAGTGAAGTGGTTTTGGAAGCTCATCATGAAGCCATCATTTCTCATTTCTGTTTCTCCTTGCCATGAATACAGATGTTTTCTAAAGTAAAAGATTCACAGTGGATTTTATTAGAGCTTGTGGGTATGTTTCACTACATGAATAATTCTACTCTCCATAATTACAGAGGACATTAATAAAAATAATGATTTTCTGTTGTGATACATACTTGCATTGAAGTTGCTCCAAATCTGCAAGTCTTGGTACTTGGACAAAGGAAAATGGGCAATGTCAGTTATTGTTATGTCTGTTTTTCTGGTATCTTGGACTGAAAACAGCTGTGAGAGGGAAAAAAACTAAACCTGAAAAATTTAATACAAATTACTGGCCTTGGAGAACATTTTTTTTTTTAATTAATTAATACAGGGTTGTTTCTAACTGTCCAGCACTTGTATCAAGGCACTCTATGGGTTGAGGGTTTGCTGGGGGTAGGGGCAGATGTTTTATCTGATCCCAGGTACTTTTTTAAGGCCTCCCCTTTGTCCCCGTTATTCTGTGGTGGAATCAGTTTGTGTTGTTTCACCTGAAGCCGTGTCTGTGAAAGCAGTCAGTGTCTACAAGCAGATGGTGGTGGTTGTGCCACAGTCCAGGAAAAGACAGACTGAATGTCACTTTGAGGAAACTCAGAGCTTGCCTCCAGTAAGGAGAGTTCATGGCTCTGCTCTCAGCACATCTCTTAAATCACCGCTGGGATTTGCACAAGGAGTTCACAGCAGCATAACTATCAAATCATGCCTCCAAATTGATTGTGTGGGCTGGGACACTGGACCCTGGCTGGGGAAGCTATTGATTCTTGACACACAGCCTCTGAGGACAGGGTGGTGGTGTGATCTATCCTGTTGTGCTCTTTCCTCCCTCATGCAAGTTATGGCCGTCGTGACACACGCATTCAGTTCTCCTGTGTGACAGCCGGGTTACCTTGGTCGTTACTGCTGCAGGAGTGCCGAGTTGGAGTTTGCACCTCCTGACACTTACGCTTCTCCTCTTTGCCTGCTTGCATTGGCTTTGTGGTCACTTTTAGCCATGTCAGCACATTGAAAATTGCTGACAGTAAACACCAAAGGCATGCATGCATGCTACTGGAAAAAAGAAACAACCACAAGGAAAACAGCCTTGGGTAAACGGTGGATTTGCTCACTCTTAAATGTTCACAGCTTACACATACAGCCCGGAGCCTCTTGCTAAATACAGGGCTTGGAATTTTGTTCTTAAAGGGAATTGATACAGGCTGCAACACTGTTCACTTTTCTGTGTGACTTTTGGTATGTGCAGTAGGAGAGAGGTTCATTCTGCATCACGCTGTACAGAACAGGAGAAGTATTAAGACTCCTGAGCAGAGCAGCAGCCACAGGCATGTAGGGTCCTGGGTTTTGAGTCAGGAAATTCGGCCATCTATCCACAAGATAACCTGGGGATCAAAGAGGGACACACATGTCCGATGCTCTGTGCTGTCAATGTCACGCATACCTTCAGGAAGGTGAATGGTGTAGGAACGGCACAGTGTGCAGATCAGCATTAAATGCTGTGTGCTGCAGCAGGCCTGCATTTTACACGGATTAAATGCTGGGAAAGTGAGGGCAAAAAAGGTACATCCTTGGGCTCATGCAGGGCAGCACAGGCTGAGGAAACATGCTTCTTCTTGTAAGTACCTGAGTGCATCCCAATACTTGGTAGTGTCACCATGGTGTCCCCATGTTCCTGCTGCTCTGCTGTAGGTTCAGCATGGTCTGGTTAGCCAGCAGGGATGGAGTTGAGGAGCTGGATTCTGCTCCTGCCAAACTTGCCCGGGTGCCAAACCGGTCCGTGAAACTGGCTGTAGTGCCTAGAGCTCAGGTTTGAGCTGCAAGTTGCCAGCAGCTGGACTCTGCTTACAGAGTGCAGGGAGGGGCAGGCTGGACTCCATAAAAAACTAGATTTTACTGAGAGGGTGTTGCAATTTTTATAAGAGTTTGCTCAGCTGCTTTGAAGTCATTACAGCTGTCTGAAGCAGTTGTAGTGCACACCTTGTTAGAAACACTCATCCTGCCTGGTGTTGTCCAGCCTCAGAGCTATGTCCACCTCTTCAGATGCTTTTGCAAGTAACCACTTACCCACCCACAAGAAGTTCCAGCAATATGGGCACTGCCATGGAGGGTGACCCCAGGGCTTTCTGCCTCTTTCCTTTGCACCAGAAGTGGTGCAGCATGCAGATGAGAAGACCTGCAGCCTGAACCAGAAACAACTACAAAGGCCAGAATCTACGTTCTCCAGAGTTACAGGACAGTTTCTTTGTGGAAATGATTAATTATTCTGCCATCAATTGATGCAGTTAGGATTTGGAGCTGATCTATAATAAGAATATCTAATTAAGAAGATGGTTTCCAAACTCAGTTTAAATTTGGTGTGGTCTCATTCATGCCAGTCAGCCACGCTGCATTTTAGTACGAACTAGTCCAAGCTGGCTTAAATCTCTGCTTTAAACTGAATTAAAGAAAGACAATCCAAAGCTGATGGAGTCCTTACTGCCTTCCCAGCTCAAGGTAAAATGCCATGAGAAGCAGTTGCTGGAAGCTGGGTAAAGAGATTGATATTTGGGGAAAAGTCAAGGGATTTGTCTTTGTGTTGTGTGCGTGCTGTTGTCGGCTTGAGCCGACAGGCCTGGCAGAGGCTGCATCTTCCCGCCTGTGTGTAGTAGATGCCCTGCTCCAAGCACTGTGTAGGCAACAAATACACCAGCCAAAATTATTGACACTAGGGACTACATTAAATCCCTGCTGTAAAGTTCCCTGCACTGGAACCCCAAATATTTCTTAAAGAATTCCTAGGAGGAGGCTGGCATGTACTGACTAATTTTGTAAATCTTGCGTTAAAAAGGGGGTTGTACATCAGAGAGGCTTCTGCTATATTTAGAATGAAACTCCATGCTCCCACTGTCAGGATGGGAGCTTAATTACAGCGTGCTGCAAACTTTGCTTTTGTGAAGAATATTTTTCTGCACTGCTTGCTTCCAAAAGCACAGTTTTGCTGCTATTTTTATGATGCTTTTGTAACAACAGCGGGAGTTGAAATGGGTGAGGTGAAACTTGAGAAGGATTTTCTGACAAAACCAGTGATAGTATCTGTGTGGTTCCCAGTGTGTAACTTCTCACCAGCTGAAAAAAATCAATGTCAGGAGGAAGTTGTAGCCGGTTGCTGTTACTTTTTTTTCTTCCCTTTTACTTTTTTCCCCCCTTCTGCAACTTGCAATTCATTTTTCTGTTACACCCCAAATTATCTGTTCAGATTTTTAATATGGATCCGTATTTGCTGCTTTATGAGTAAGTAGCTGCTAGAGGATTGTGATAGAAAAATAGAACGGGTAAGTTTAGCAAGTTTCACATCCAAAAACATTGAAAAAGTACACATGATTCAGCCTCCCTGCCTTAGGAGAGAACTGCTGGTTACTTACAAGAATTGCCAAGCTGTAAGGAGACTTTTGTCCTTTTCCCAGAATTGGGATGTGTTGTGCAGAGGCTGGCACGCTCAGCTCCAGGAAGTAGTGTTGGGTGGTGGTGGTTGAAAACTTGTGGGCTATGTGTCGGACCTGAACAGCAAAGGATATTAAGGCTGCACAGAAAAATGTTTAGAAAACAGAAACCGAGAAAGATTTGGGGGGAAAGGGGGCTGGGTGGTATGTGTTTGTTTTCTCTTAAGGTCTCTTTCCCTCATTCAGCACAGTTGTTACCTGTCTCCCTGAGCTGTGTGTGCATACAAGGTAACTTGTGGTGGGAATGAGCAGTGAAATAGTTTTAGTTTAAGCAGCATAAGAAACTTGACCTCTCCCCAGACAGTGCTGTGTCAAGGGATAAACATTTCTTACCTACAACCTGTGTATCCTGCATGTTGCTGAGGGTGAGGATTACAGCCTAAATTACATTGGCATCTTTCAGAAAGTTCTCAAACTGGTGCAGGACTGAGTTCTCATTAAAGTTACTCGGAGAAAACTGCATTGCTGCTGTTAGCACTCTGCTGCAGGAGAGGATTTTGGTGTTTTGCACCAGTCAGATGTTGGGGGAAGTAAAGCAGAGCCAAGGTATGCTCAGTTGTCTGGTCAAACAAGGGAATTTGAAAGTCCAAATTCATTCTGCACCTAGGAAAAGATTCCTTAAAGAAACAAAGTAATCCAGTGTAAGCACCACCTTTTTAAAAAAAATTATTATTGTTATTATTTTAATATTGATTAGAGCTGTCATAAAGTGGAAAAATTCCTATTTTTTAATGGTAGTGAAGAAGTTTTCTATAAAATATTTAATTTGTCAACATGTTACACTAGAAAGTAAATATGACATAACCTGCTGGAAAAAACATTGTTTTCACTTTCACTAATAGTAATGTAAATGTTAAATTTGCTTTTATTTCCCCTTCCTGGTTTTTAAGAGGAAAATAAAATAAATGGCCAGATGTCTTTGAGATCTGATGATAGATTACACAATACAGAAGCTTGACACTTGCTAGAAAACCTCCTTTCTGCAAAGATTTTATAATGTAACAATATAAATTCATCTGAGGCAAACTGTCTTCCAATCCTATGGGATTCTCACAAATTTCTCCTATTAGCATGGTATAAAGATTCTACTGAGACTGCTCACCTGATGAGCAGAAAATGTACACAGGTGGCATTTGCAAAATCCCAAAAGAGAGAGACTCTAGTTGGAAATAATAATAATTGAAAACATTTTTAATTTAGCCAGAGCCGTCCTCAAAGACATTCCAGCATCTTACTAGAAAATTCCTGCTACAATAATAAACAACCCCAATGCCTGGGCGTGGGTTAAATAATTCAGGATCAGGAGGCAGTATTTTGCCTGTGTGCTTTGCCTGTGTTTCTTGGCTTTGTTTTAAGAGTATCACGTCTGCCCTCCTGTAAGAAGGGTGCTCATTTCCATAGAAAGGCTGAAAAGCTCCCTCATTTTCTGAAACACTTAAAGTCCCTTGGTTTCCAGAAACTGGCCTGAGTAGAGCTGCTATCTGAGAGTCGAACAAATAAACCTCACTTGTCCCTGCTTTCTCTGGGATTTTGGTTCAAACAATACTTCACACAGTGAAGGAAAGAATTCGTTGAGCTGAGTTTATTAATTATGGACCAGATTTTGACATTCCAATTCGTTGCTTATCTATTCTAAGACAAAGTAAAAACAAAGGCAAGACCTTTATAATTCTGATTTTCTTTATTGACAGTGTGCCAGAACAAAAGTGGCATCATCTGGGAAAGGAGAAAGAATATTTTGCCTAGGACAACTCTGGTGTGTTTATTTCTTTAAACATAATCTAAGATATTAAAAAAATCCTTTCTGTCAGTGAGATCTAGGCATTAGTCTTTAGACAATTCTTGTTGCAGTTAATAATTACATAGCAATCTGATTGCTATGAGTAAAAATAATAAACCAGTAAGGATTAATAGAATATTTATCTAGAATAAAAGGAGACTGATTGTCTTGCCTTTCTGTGGGATGTGTAGTTTTCTCTACTCATGTAGTTTTTTCTTCCACAGAGTAAGAAAGCTTTTGTAATAGAAGGGATTGGAATGGTTGATTTAATATAGCTTCTTAGAATAAATGTTTTGACTAATACCTTCCCCAGGACATTAAGTAAATGGGAAAGCAGTTTCTTTGCTATAGGCTCTTCTATTTCCATGACAGTACTTCTATGAATTCAACTGGTTGTTGCTGAGGAATAGTGACTTACTGAAGCAGACTGGGCCAATGGTTTCATGCACAGAACACTTTCACCTACTGATGGTCTCTCTCCATCCCTCTTTAAAGGTTTCTGTAGCAACTCTGCATTAGAGGTAGTTTTAAGTGAGAATGCTGTGATTTTTTTCTTTTTTATCTCCTCACTCCTAGTCCTGATATCAGTATGCTGCTTCAAGGAGAGCTGTATTAATGCTGTTCATTCTCTCTTTAATGTATTATTACTTCATTGCAAGGTTACTGCTGGCACCTCAGATCCTGGTCTATCAGGAATGGCCAAGTGGAAAATAGACACCTTGATACCTTGTGTTCTCTGACTCCCCTGAGAAGTGTAGGTGGGTGGAAACGAGGAGCAGGGAAGCACTGAAGAGAACATTGCTCTGTCTGCCTCCTTTCTCCTATAAGCTGTAGTGCTGGAAACTTCAGTCTGTTTAGGGTGTAAGTATTTCCAGTTGAGACCAAAGTTATGGCAGATCTGAGTTGAAAGTAGCTTTCCATCATTTTCTCTTCCCAGACCCTAGTGCAGTGACAGTCAGGCTGTGGTTTCACAACACACCCATAATGGGCCTCAGGAAGCAAGGAGGCATGAAGGGTCAAGAGTAGCCTGTTACTATAGTAAGTTTATCAGACCCAAAGTTTGATTGGACAGATTAGATCAGGTACGTATTTAACAGGCACAGGCAGTCCATGATGGAGTGTATAATAAATGACGACATAAACAACCAATAGCTGGGTAAAGGCCCAGCAAATGCCAGGACAGCAGTGCAGGGCATTCACTGCCCCAAGCCAGGGCACAGCCTCTTGGCAGAGCCCCAGCTTCAGAAGAGCCGGGCCACATAGGGACTGGCCTTGGGACGTAAATGAGGGAGAGAAGAAAAAGATATTCTCCTTTCTCTCCCTTCTTAGACTCAATGTTGGCAGATGTTTCTGTTACTGCTGACACGTTTCAGGAGTAAACATCAATAGGAGAGGAGCTGCAGACGCCGAGCTAACATCAGCACAGTCTTTGTGTACTTTTGCTCCACGGGATTTCCTCTTCCCTCCTGTCACTTATTCTTCTGAGGAGACTTTTTTGACTAAGACAATATTAGGCTGCTTTGCTACTGGCTCTCTTTGTGTCAGTCCACCAGCAGGAGATGCTTTGTAAGGTAGAATGAAGATAAAGTCCTGGAAGACAAAGTAATCAAAATGAGGCGAGGCAGGGGCTACAGAGAAAGTGCAACTCAAGTATTCCCTAACTTTGTGGCATTCACAGCTGGGTTGTGGTCACAGGTGACACAAGGCACCTGGTTCCCAGTGGATCTGAGTCTTCACTACTGCGTATTGCTTGAAAAATCTGCCAGCTTCCTGTGCTGAGGTCATTCTGGCCAGCAAGGAGAGGGAAGGCAGAAGCTGCTGCAGGTACCAGCTGCCAAAATCAGGCAGCCCAAGAGACTGCTTGCTTGGCCTACCCGTGTTGTCTGTTGTGGTTTTGATTTGCAGCTGTTACTCAAGTAGGGGATTTATGTGAAGTGTGGTTCACAATCCAGAATTATATTAATCACAGGAGTATTTAAATTCTGGGAGTTCTGGTTCAGAGCAATCACTTGTTCAAATTGCAAGAAAATAAGCCCTCAACTTTCATTGGAAGGGCTTCCAGGGAAGGCCTTGAACAGATTTATATTGTTTCTTTCAGTCTCTACAACACTGCTGCTGATAGAGTCTCTGTGCTTGCACCTGAAGGAGAAATGCAGAGCAAAACAATGCAAAACTTGTCACTTCCATAGGCTGAGCAATCAACCTGGCCACCAATGCAGAAGTGCCAAGATGAGCATTAAATTTGCCTGGATTTTTTTTTTTCTCGATGCTTTCTACAAGATTTCCTTGTGTGAATGCAAGGCAAAAGTACAGCTGAACAGATGCATATTGGATAACTAGCAGAGAGCTGAAGCGTGTAGTGAACTTGCTTACACATCTGCATGCATCCACATCAGCACACATCCCTGTGAGCTCAGAGAGAGGAAGGAAGCTGTTACAGGCACGGAGGTATGTGATGGTGTCTCCTATATAAGAACACTCCGATAGAACGTCCAAGGAGCCATAAACTGGATTTCTCTGGGCCACCAAGTGGCTGGAGTGTCTTGGAGGGGGTTGGGTACTTCTCCCATGGCTGGATGAGGTTTACTGTAGGCATCAGTGTTAATTGTCTGTGAATAGCATGACCTCTGAAAAATGACTTTGAGATCTGAGTTTTGATCCCTAAGAAGTTAGCCTTGCCGGTTACTAGAATTGCATTACTCTGATTTATTGATTTATTTGCTTTATTGTAACCCTTAACAACCATTCCTGTGATGATCTAAATATGCAATAGAGAAAAGAAAAAGTATGCGCTCGTGGATGACCTTAAGTCTACATTGTAGGATCTATAAATCCTGGTGTCACAGGCCAAAGAGGTCAGTTGTTTCTTTTAGTCAGTAGAAAAATGCCTGGTGCCCTGATCAACCGCAGTCCTTTTCATAAGTGCCAATCCTTTCAATCTGCTGGCAGTGCTCAAGACACCAGGACCATGCTGAAAACAGTAATTGGTTTGCCCTGCTGACACGAGCACGAAGAAAAAACACTTTGCAAGCCAGATCCAGTCCTTGTGGCACGGACTGGCCATCCCCAGTCCTCAGCATCACTGCAAGTGAAACACTTTGGCTCTGTCATACACTCTTTATTTGGGGAAGTATCAGAATCCGTTCTGGAAATTACTTTAGTGAGGCATTTTAAGGTGAACCTGGCACTGTTTTCAATTTGTTTTAAATGCTGTACTGTGAATTTCAGGGATCTTAAAAGACGGGTGAGGTGCGACACCAAAGGTTCCAGTGTGAGACATGGCAAATGACCAAAAGTGGGGATATTTTCAGCTGTTTGAAACCAAACCAGCCTCCCTTGTGTGTCAGCACCACAAAGCCCATCAATCCCTGTAGTGCATTTCCAATTCTGCCCCCTGGGCCACTCTAAGGGTCTTCTGCAAAGTGCTCTCCAATAGCATCTAATTTGCGTCCATTTTTCAGGTTTCTTGAAGAGCCCAACCAAAACCACATGTAGTCATCAGCTTCTGATGTAAGTTTATTAATGTTTGGGCATATAATAACATTCTCATTAGGTACCTTCAGTGAAGTACAACTGATGACTGGCCATTTTTGTGCGCTGTTATGTGGCTGATTTTTGTGTGGTTAGTGACAGTGAATGCAGGTCTAACATTGCTGATTTCAAGGCAGTGACTATTGATGGGAGCTAGCAGGAACAGAAAACATTTCCAGAAATGTCATTCACTTTTGGGGTGCCTGTGCAAAGGTACTTATGTGCAAAGATCTGATGTTTAGAGATCTGATACTTGGTATTTTTCAAAACCTGGCTCCTTTATACATGTAGCTGAGACACATTTAATAGTTGAACTATTCTGGAAATGAAAACATAGGTGGTTGCTTTCGGGGTTTTGGTTTGGGGGTTTTATTTTAACTCTCCCGTTTTTGTAACTTACAACCTGAATTCCACGACCCAGAACAGTAACCTTGTCTTCTGTAGTGGGGCTTGTACTTGCCCTACTCAGGACCTAGAAACCAAGATTGGAAGTGACAGCCCTCATTCCTTGCTCTTCACATCCCCACTTTCTCTTGGTGCCCTTCCACTTCATGGAGGCAGAGCTCACCCACCCACTTGTAACCGGGTGCTTCCCTTGAAGGACTGGGACCGCAAGCAAAAGATTTAGTCTACATGTGGTGGTTTGGATTTGTAATCTGATGAAATCTTGCTCCAGATTCTCCCTGGAGGAAATGAAGCAGGAAATGGCATTTTCTCCATTTCCTTTACCTCAGCGTCGCCCTGTGCATGTTCCGTTGAGATGATACTATGGTTGAGGAACACTTAGGGGATTATTTTTTTTCCCCTTAGGTTTTTCTCCTGACAAATGTAGTCTCTGTCCATCCTTCCATCCTTGAAAGCGTGAATTACAAGAATGTTTGGGTGTTTCATCTAAACAGATTACAGACATTGGCTGTACGGGAATTTATGAAATTTTTCTTCCACGATACTGATTAATAGGAAACTATCTCCATTGTGTAGACCTAGGTTTTGGAAAAAGCTATTTTATTCTGAGGAATGAACAGCTTAAACTGTAAATATGTAACTATGCTGTCATGGTGCATTTTATGCAAAGGAGATGGGAAGGAGGAAATTCTTGTTGCTTTAAGCCTTATTGTGTTCTTTGTGTGTTTCCTTGAGTTGTATCTCAAAGATGGAAAGCAGTCAGTCCCTTCAGAGGTACTATTTCAAATCAAATAGTGAAGTATGTTTTAAACCAGTAACAAGTTTGTAATGTATGCCTTCAAGTAACTGAATCTTTAAAAATTAGCAATAATTTCATCCTGAAATGAAAATCTCCATGGGGATTCATCTTCAGTGGCCCTGTCTATACATCCCTTTTGCCACTTGTGCTGGTCCATGTCAGAGAGCACATGTGCTGTGGTCCAGGGCCAGCTCAGTGCCCAAGGAGATTCTAGGCTGAAGGGAACGAGCAAAAACTGGAAGTCACTGAAATGAGAGGAGAGCTGAGGGAAGGCAGACCTTGAAGAAGCTGAAGGGACCATTGGATTCCTTCCTTGAGTTCCAAGATATCTCCTTAGTAGTTCACCAGCAACATATGGGAAGACAATGGGTGGCAGATCCTCTAGTTGCAGTGCCAGTGTTAAGAGAGCAAAAATAACCCCCAGTACACCTCGTGTTCCTTAAGAGCCTAGTCTGTCTTTCATGGTGTAGCTCCCTGTGCATCTCAAATCTTAGGAATCGAAGATTATCAACTCACCAGCACGGCGGGGCATCAGCAGGCAGGAACGCCTGTTGTGGAGTTCAAGGATAAGCAGTATACCAGGATGCAGAAGAAGACAGAAAAGAGCCTCATCCCATGTTGTAGTGGGACGACACACATGTATAGGTGATTGTGAGATTGCAAAGCCCTTCTCTGACTGGAACTAGTGCTGCTATTTCTTGTGGCTGGACATTCCCACAGTACTTCATCTGTAACTTCCTCTCTCTGTTGAATGTAAGCAAGTGGGAAATCTACCTTTCCTGTCAATCAGAGCTTCCTCAGTAACAGCAGAAGGACAAAACTGTCAGGATTCTTGGCAGTTTTGCTGCTGCCCATAGGGTACTGATTATCATTAATGAGTCTTATTGATTTCATGGTGCAGCTTCCTGGGAATAACAGAAGCCTATCTGCAGACTCAGAAACACAGCACATCAGTGGGTCATATTTGGGAAGTTACCTGTGCAATCACAAGGGCTGGATTTGTTGCTGTTGTGGTGGTGTTTTGTTCAAATTAAAGGCTATATTCTGCAGCAGTTGATGATTTTGAGAGCCACTTCTTTCCCCAGTCTCATCAGGAAATCATTCCACTTACCACTGGTGAGTGAGTGAGTTAGTTTCTCGAGCCCTCACATAAACTGTATTCTCTTCCTCAAGAGAGAAAAGGAGTTGTAATGTGACAAGAGCCTCTTGGGGAGCTGTGGGTCTGATGCTTTCAAGACAGCCTGGTTTTTGTTCATTCTGGTATTGGTTAGGCTCTGGCTGCTGCACTTCTCCACCCAGGACAGTGGTGCTCTTTGCCCTGTATTCTTAGTAACAACCTTTGTTCTAAGGTGTGGAAATGAAAGCTCCAGATTCCAAGCCCTAACTGAAGAGCACTGTGTGGAAGGATTCCCGCTTTTTCTAGAGGTTATGTCTTCAGCTTATCCACCCCCTCCCCCAGCTCTGGTAAAGAATGCCAGCAAAAACAAGTGCTGTTTGTTTGTTTGTGTTTTACTGTAAAACCAAAAATAGGGACGTTACAGTGCTTTTTAGAATTTATTTATTTTTTTAAACAAGACAAATCTTTCCCAAAACTTTTACCCTCTTGGTTTAAAGCTCCTAATTTCTGTCAAAACACCCATCAGGCAGTCACTCTCTAGCTAGCTGTACTCAGGCTGCCCATGGCACCTTGTTGCCTGCCCTGAGCCTGGAGCACACAGGGGTTTGCAGCTCCAAGAGCAATTCCAGAGCAGGAAAGGTGAGATTTTGGGATTAACTCCATCCTCTCCCCACAAGTTGTTTTCTTAAATTGTAAAAAAATAAATAAGGAAGCAGTCTCCCCTGCAGGTAACTCTTTCTAAAACTAGACAATGCTTCCTCTCCCTCCCCTCCTCGTTGAAATGTGGAGAATAGCAGTGTCTCCCAGTGGGAATGATGGTAGTCAGATGAGATTCATCCTTCAGTAATCAGTTAATTGGCACAGCCCTCTACCTTTCAGTGTGCACTTCTCAGCATCACACCAGATTTCTGACCTGGGAGAACTTTGCTTTGAAGGAATAGCTTGATCCCTAAGCCCATTAGCCAGATGCTGGCCCTGGCTGGGGCTCTGGGCATGGGCTGGTGCCAGTCGTGTTCTGCAAGCCGTGTCCTTCCACAGGACAGACATCACCCACAGTACTGGGGACTCAGCTCTAAGGAGGACAGATTCACCTGCAAAGATTGTTCCCCTGATTCCCAGCTGTACACACAATCCCTTCCCTGCAGCCTGGAAGGGAGAGGAAAGTTAGCTCCCCACACCCCTGGAGGTGTGGAACACAGCTAAGGGCAGGATGCCAAGCCTGCTGGCTCGCTGGCGTGATCTGGTGTGGCAAATCCCCTTTTCTGAGGTTCCTGCGGTTGCAGAAAGTGCTTGGTAAACTTTCCACATCATTTGCAAAGCTGCCCTCAGAGTGAGCCCATCTTACAGAGCCTGTTTAAAATTAAAGAAAAAAAAATAAAGTATAAAATGAAAACATTCCCTTGCTCGCTCATCTCCTTATCTTTCACTTAAAAGTGAAGGAAGTAGAACATTTTAAAGCAGCTTTGTTTCTATGGATTAAATGAATTGAAATGCATCTTCTTTCTCCCTTGACTTTCTGCCCTCAGTCAGGTAAAGAGCAGGTCCATTGAAATATTGACTATCATTAGGCCAAGATTTGGATTTTTTTCATCTCTCGATGAGGCTCAGATCTTTTTTTTGGTTACCATCAGCCCTGTATCATAGCTATTCCTGTGTAACACTTCCTCTTTGATGTGACTATGACTTTGTACAGGGGAAAGGACCTTTACCAGAAGAATTGTTTCAAGAATCGATGAAGGGTGAAACAAAATTGGCAGCGTATAATTTAAAATATAAAAAAAAAGAGAGAAAAGGGAGGGGAGAAAGGAAAGAGAGCACACCTTGGCGTATAGATGAAGGGGGAGGGAGCTCTGTGTAGGCGGGAGAGAGCATTGCTAACAGGCCAGCTTAAAGCCCTCTTAACAATGTGCACTTGCTCTCCCCAGCTCGCCCATTGATTTCCTCCTGCCCTCCACAGGCTTGGCTGCAGTGAAACCTCATGTCTTCCTAGTGATGCTGAACCAAATCAGATTTTGCTTTTAGTTGTTCAATCAAATTTTCCTTCCTTGAGCTTAGAAGGCACACTTGGGACTTTATAGTAATTGCCTCCCCACGCTGAACTGCTGATACCTTTATTGGATTGGCATAGGGTTTCAGAGGACTGTGTTTAACATGCAGCGAGCCGCAGCAATGCAAACAGCTCCAGTGTTTAAACAAGCGTCCATTAGGCCAGGAAACAAGACAGTGCCAGCCCATTTGGTGCTCTTTAAAGCTGGCATCTTCAGGGGAAGGGTGCAGCAGGGTTTGCTGGGAGGGTGGGCAGGATGGGGGAGTCACAAATGCAGTGTCAGGAAAACAAGCAAAGCATCTCTGTAGGTTTGTGAGAAATGAGCTGTGGTGGAGGGGGGAACACTTGTGACTGGGGACATGTGCAAAGCTCATTAATATCTCATTATGTTCGAATTGCAGTCTCCCAGCAGATTGGCATTAATGTGTGATGTGCTGGAGGAAGGGGCTACAGGAGAGCGGCAGGGATATTTTAAGCAAGCTATTTTTTTTTCTTTACGTTGAAGAAGCAGAAAAAAATAGTGTGTGCCAACAAATGATGATGTTTTGTGCATCAGCCCAATACAGTACACTTCATCAAACAAGAACAGTGCTCAGTTGAGCTAATCATAGTACCCACTAGCATCTTTCAGTATTTCCAATAAACCTCCTTTATTTTCAGCAGTGCTTAACTCAGTTGTAAAACTTGGCTCAGTGTGAAGCTTCCAGCATTCAACAACTCAGCCCCGGATTAATTCTCCCCATCCCCAGCCGGAGGGACTGGGAAGTGCCAGGGGTACTTTGATAATTTTGTTCCCCTCCATAAGTTTGTAGGTAGAATGATGTCTGAAATACCTATTCTCATGCTCCTGTACTGAAATAGCTTTTGTTTTATCCTTAACTGGAGCATTGCAGTCATTAGCTTATCAGCTGATAAGCTGCAGTCATTAGCTTATCAAGTGACATCAGTGCCTGTAGTTGCTTCTGCAGGACCTCATAACATTTTTCTGATAAAATCTTGGCTGCCATGTTACTGGGAAAAGACCCCTTAGTTTTAGGGACAGTTATTCCTTGACTTTCTGTACCTGAACATACAAAACCTCTTAAAAAATCAAAGGCAACTCCCAACAATGGCTTATCCAAAGAAGAACAAACAGTCATGGACTTCATGCAGCAGCATCTCTCCTCCCTGTGCTCCCAGTTGCTGAGCTGCATGATTTATCTTTGTAAACTTTTGTTGGGAAGACTGGAGTCACCAGAGGCACAGAGAATGTACTTCTTTTGTACTCTTCAGCGCTGGGCTTTCATGCAGAAGTGTTTTACTAGCATGTACCAAGAAAATCTATGAGTTTCGCTTTCCTGCAGACACCCAGTCATTCTGGTATTGCATACAAAAATCATTTTAATAGGTGCTGTATTGGAGGAGATGTTTATAGCTGAACTGTAGGAAAATCATTCTTCTTCAACTCCTTTTGTGCTACAAGAGCAAAACAACAGTTAAATTAGCCCTGACTCTTACGAAATGCTTGCAAGCCCATAGATCTTGGTTCAGAGTGAGTATTATCTTGAACTTTATTGTCCAGGCTATTTGTTATGTGTTTATCCTTCCTAGTAAACTTTCTTTTGCTTTTATGAAACAATATTGGAGCCCTCCAGTGGCCAAACTAATCATTCTGAGGAATAGAGTTCAAGTTCTGCCAAGGAGATTGATTTTTTTTTCTCTTATTTATTAAAAAATTATTTTGCTGATCTTTTTATATTCAAAATTTGTGTGGAGATCATTTGAGTCATAGCATCATATGTGAAAAGTAAGGAAAGCTAGGAAAAAGGAAAAATAGTCTCTTTGCCTATCTAAGATCTCCATATATTTATTCTTATATATTTTCAGTAATTTAATGAGTTTATTGTTTAAATAAATTCTGTTAGATTACATTTTCTGAGAGGACCCCATTACGCATACAAGGCAGAGAAAATACATTTTGAGTGTCATGGAAATTCACATTTCCTTAAGTGACTTTCATCAGTTCTTTGACTTTTTATCTGTGACATGACTGGTCTGTACTCTAGCAAAGCCTAATTTTTCGACCCGACATTGTCATTTGTATCAGGGGCCTCGGCAGAATGAAGATTTTGGCCTCAAGGCTCCCTCGTCTGCAGCTCCTCCTGGTGTCTTTCACTTTCCATGGCCCACTCTCTGTATGAAAAAATAGCGCTTTTTTTATATTGTATGCCCTGGATATTAGTAAGAGAAGTTCTCTTTAGAAAGGATATTGAGATCCTAACAGCTAAAATCACTTACATATGCCTCCTCACATTTGGTGTGATAGTTATCACAGTTCTTCCATCTTCCAAATTGTAATAACAGTCTTTGGGAACCCAAAACCAGATAGGTAGGTTTTTGATTGTGTTGGACCTGGACGTTTTGGGAAGAGGTGGAGGATGAACAGGTGAAGAGGAGAAAGTATGGTCAATTGGTTATCTTCTAATAGGTTGACCACAGTCTGGCATTCAGTTCATGTTCAAAAAGCAGTAAAGCAAGGGATTCAGGTCGTTATTTTGCACCAACTCCTCTTTATTTAGGGGTTACTGGAAATGAGTTTGTACTACATTGCATTGTATACCTGCTGCTTTGTAAAATCTCGTATTATCATCAAAATGCTTCATAACTAGAGCATTTAAATCTGGTAGAGGAAGAGTTATGTTTGTTTTATTTTAGTAAAAATCTTCTAAGTAGCTTTTCTTCTGCAGACAATGTGGGTATAGGAACAATTGTACTGGGTCATCTCAAAGGGGCGTTTAGCCGAGTGGTCTCTTGTCTGCAGAGTGTAAGAAACAGAGCAGGCACACAGTCAGCCTTTCCTGGCACATCTTCCAGTTATCCCAGGTCTAAGAACCTCTTGCTGAGCCCATCTGTACACAGTTTGCTTTTGCAGCCCCCTGCATATGTGTAGAAGATTTCTTCTTGTTCCTAAAGAGTGGGGTGAAAATGAGGAAAGCCAAGAAAACAGTTGTAGCAGAAGCTTCTTGTTTGCACTGCATATGGGGGGCATGTTATTCAAATTCCTCTCATCAGCAGTAGCTGGAATTCCTGGAGCAACCCTAGGCATTGTCTCCTTTCATGTTTTTCATGGGAGTTTGAGAATTGCTGGAGGAGATGAACGCCCAACTCCAATTGACTTTTTGAGGAAACTGCTAATGAGGTCAGTTTTTCTCATGGGTTTATCCAAGACCTGTAAACACCAGCAGAGCCGGGAAGAAAGCAGTCGGAAAGATGGGAAGAGGCTATTTGCAGCATATGAGCATGCTCCGAGCAAGAAGAAGCCCTGGAGCTGTCACAAGGAAGACTCATGCTCTAGTCACCTTGCCTCTGGAGCCTGAACTGAACTGGGAAAATACAGGACAGGACAGGAAAAGGGAAGGAAAAAAGATGGGACTGTGCAAGGGGGAAGCAAATGTTTCCCACCTGCATGATGCACGTTTCACACCCAGCTCCCTGCAGCCTCACATCGCTGCACAGAGCTGCGCTGGCACCTTGCATCTCGTTTGTCACAGCCTCCTCCGGTGGCTGCTGCCACCCAGGTGAGAGCTCCAGGGCTCCGGCAGAGCGCTGGGAAAGCCGAGGAGGCAGGGACTGGCTGTAGCTCTGAGGCAGCAGCACGAGGGCAGCTTTATGCCTAGGGGGGACTCCTGCGTGCGTGCCTTTACTAAGGAGAGGTTGGAGTGTAATCTGGGAATGGCAGAGTACACAGGCTGACTGCAGCCCTGCTGTGCTGAGACCAAGAGGAGAATCTCTCCAGTTTTGTGGTTTAGTCTGAACCCTTGTGGCTTGAACCTCTGCTCCGCAGTGGCTGCATGGGGAGACGGTGTTCCTGAGAAGCGTGCTGTGCCCTGCTGTGTTTCCCACAGCTCCTTAGGAAGCCTTTTTCCCAGGACCCACTTAGTAGTTCTCTGTTTGGTAACATGTCCATGTCCTGTTCAGAGAAAACATCGTTGGGCAGGTTATGCTCCTGTACAGAGACATTGGGAACACTGACTGGGAAAAATATCTGCTTTAATTTCAGGCATTACAGTCCTTTCTTCTAAGCAGGGAGAGAAGGCTGCCACTACTTTACTGATGAGTCAGGAAAATCCTCTATGTTTACAGTGTCAAATGTTTCTAATATGGTTATTGCAGGTCTGAATTTGGAGCTTGGCAATACCAGAAAGCTTTTGGGTTTTGGAAAAAAAAAAAGAAAATAGTAGTGACTTACATCCCCAGACACGCTGAAATCAGTCTCCTGCAAATCCAGCAGCCATCAGGACCCACATTATTCAAGGTTGTTCTTGGCCTCGTGTCTTCCACCTGGCATTGAAAAAAAGTCAGTCACAGGCAGCTGTGCATTTTAAAGCTGGGTCCTTAATATAATTCTGAAATATGCTAATTGCCAGACTTTTGTTTTCATTTGAATGTTTTGAAAAGCTTAGAAGAAAGGAGGAAAAATAAAGGAGTATTGTAAATAGCCTTAGGAAAAACCTCAACCTGCTGGCCATGTAATTTCCTTTAAAAACAAACTTTTGTACTATGGGAAGCTTTATCACACAGCAGATTTGCACACAATCCTATATTCTCGATATCTACGTGATTTTACATAATTTCTTAAGCATGTTTGCTCATTGTTACAGTTGTTACTAAGGTTACTACAACTGTTATTAAAGAAGGAAAAAGTGCTTGCTTATCCCAAAGGTTGTCTATGATTCCCTGTGTGTCTAATTAAAAATACTTTTTTTTCCCTTCTCTACAGACTTTGCTTAGACCATCATGGTTATAGCACTACTGTTTATTTGGGATTTAAACTGACAGCTCTTCCTGCTAGCTCTCCCCTTATCCTTGCCTCTCTTAAATAACCCAGAAATGATTGAGCATGTAAGTTAGTTACTAAGCAAGAACTTGAAGCTGCACAACCTTCTTTCTCTTGGCACTGCAAGAAGGTAAGACTCTTTCCAAGAGCAAATGTAGTATCATAATTATAGGCCAAACGATGCAGATTTCAAGCTTATTTTTTTAGAGTTTAGTGGGACAAACCTGAAGCCTCTGGAAATGAAACTGGGGGAAAGACCCAGCCCATACAGACAGAAATCTTTATTAAACACAGATGTCAACAGCAGTACCATGTAATTAGCGCCCTAATTGTGACTGGGCAAATAACGTTGGTGGCTTGGGGAGGGTCCGGATGGAGGCATCTGAATGTGGATGCCTCTTTTCCAGCAAATTACCAAGGCTCCCTTTAAGGTCAGTGAAAAGAAAAAGACACTTCTGGAGCATGATCTATCTCATTCCTATCTCAGCTTGGTATAGGAGATATGAATTGCATCCTTAAGACCGGAATGACTTGACCTGTTCTTGCCTGCAACTTTCTTGTGGTTCCTACAAGAGTTCCCAGACTCTGTCCTGTTAAAGCTCTCCCTACACACCCCTTCTGTTTCCTGAATAAGAAAAAAGGGGACACAAAAGCACCTATTGATCTGACAAGGTATAAGATCATTTGTATTCCCATCGGCTGGTAACAGGATCTGGGAGATTTGAGTCCAATTCTAACCCTGCCACTGACTTAATGTACAGCTTTAGGCAGCTCTCTGCTCTTAAGTGAAATTCAGAGGTTTGATGTATGTTTGCATCTGAATGACAGCATTTATGTGCTAAATCATGGTTTGTGAGGGGGCTTTTACACACAATTAGGTTTATTTTTCCTTTTAGATTCAGCCCACCTATGTTTTCCTCTGAGATCAAAGTCCACATAATTCTGGTAGTAGCCCAAGAGTACTTTGTCTTCAGACTAACAAATTAAAAGCCTTAGTACTAGGTGGCTCATCACTCCTACAACAGGGGAAAAAGGTGGGAAGGAGAAGTCTTTTTAAAAGGAAAATAAGACTAGTGGAAGCCCATTATATGAATTCACACTGGCTTATAATGCATTTCTATGGCTTATCTGACAGCAAACCATGATGTCTGGTGCTTCATAGCTGCAAGGGGTTTAGGAAAGAGCTGTAATATTCTCTGTGACTTGGTCTTACCTACAACATCTAACAACAGCAAGTGCTTTCTTTGTCTTGTGTTTATTTGACACTGTTAAGGGCACAGCTCTCTGTGGTGAATGGGACTTGAAGTCTAAATTTAATTTTAATTAGCTTCTAATATATGCTTAGTATGCATAGATTGCTGAGGTTAAAACCCATGTGAATATCATGGGTAGTTACTACATGTACATGTGTGGAAAAAGCAGGGAAAATTTTTGACAGCAAAAGGAAAAAGTAAACAAAACTGTGTTGTGTACACTGGACATGTACAGACATCTATAGCATTTTGAGTTGCAGTTCCTTCCCCTGGAGGGCTGTTTCCAAAATACACAAATGGATAAAAGTCCCTGATAGCAATGTGGTACACGGCCACAACTATAACTGAATGTTACCTGTTTGGCAGAACAGTATCCACATTTCTTTTGGTCATGCTTTTGGTTTGTGTGGAGAGATCTCAAAGCCTTACTCACCTTTGTGATTTTGGAAATCTTCCTGTCATTGCTGCAATGAGTTCAGCACTGTGTATATATATTCAGAGTAGGATGGGAGAGAGGAAGAGGTTTATCCTGGGTTGGGGACAGCTGCTGTAGATGAAATAAGGAAGGTAAGACCTGAGCAAAGGTCTCGGTTTGATGTTCATTGCATAAACCATTCTTTGTATTTTAGGTTGCTTAGGGTACTCAAGGTGAAACATGTCCTAAATACTGTGCTGAATCAGGGCCTTCATTTGCTTAAAATCTTTTTCTTTACTCTTCATCAGTAGACTTAAATAGTACATGTGAAGTTCACCCCAAGCAGCAGGGCCCAGCCTGTGGCTGGTATAATTGCTGGGATCTGGGAAACCAGACATGTGCTTTTCCATTAGTTGTGCTGCATGTCTTTTTGGGACCTGAGGTCAGCTTGAGGTGAAGGTACTGAGGCCGCAAACAACTAAAGTTTACTTGGCCATATTTAGGGCAAATCTGCTATTCAGTGCTGTCTGCGCATGGCAAATAGCTCTCAAACTGTGCTCAGAATAACTCAGAACATGTCTGGGACATCCTCTTCAGTCCTTTGATTCCTTGAGTCTTCACAGATCTTCAGTGATCCTACTTTTTTTTTTTTCTCTCCAATACTGGCAATAACTTGTATTGAAACCAAAAAATGAATGTAAAGAAGAATTGTGCCATCAGACATAGTGTCCTTCTCTGAAGAAATTTTGCTGCAGAAGAAATGGTTTTATCAATGGGCCCCTAATTCCTACTGAACTTAATGGGACCCATCCCTGGGTATGTTCAAGGCCAGGTTAGATGGGGCCCTGAACAGCCTGGTCTAGGGGTGTTATTCCTGCCCATGGCAGAGGGATGGGAACAAGATGATCTTTAAGGTCCCTTCCAATCCATACAATCCTGTGATTCTGAGACCCAAGGGCTTCAGCACCTCTCAGTGTTGAGCTATGGGTTTTGTCCAGAAGTCTTTCAAAACTATTGCTGCCTGTGTGCTTTTAAAGAGGTATGCAAAGTTGAGGCAAATAAGCCGTTTCTGCATTGCTCTTCTTTCCTAGAGATGTATTGTGCTGATCAGGGAATTGTTTGGCTGAATGAAAAAGCCATTTTTTGATGTCTCTGACATCTTTTCTATTTTGGAATTTTCAGTTATTTGATTTTATTACTTATCTTTTAAATAGTCTCTAGGCTTAGCACAAATTTATTTCCAAACTCATCTGTCCCATGATGGTTTTTTTTTCCTTTCCCCAAAAGGCATGTCCCATTACCATGCAAACAATTAGAATGTAGAAAAAATACAAATATTAATTAATTGCCATGCAAAGGCTTCATTTCCCTCCCTCTTCCCCCCATGCTCGGGTCTCCTTTGCAGTGCTTACTCTACTGTTAATTTCTCAACCTGTACTTGGATAACCTGCACTCCTTTAAAAGTAAACTCCTTGTAAAGTTACTCCTTGTAAAGAAATCTTCAGATTGCATGTGTCCTTAGCCAAGCTGCCAATTCAGGCACAGGGGACCACTGAGGAAGAGGAGGCTAAATTCACCATTTTGTTTGCAGCACAGTATAATTGATGCACAAGATTTTTCTTTTAATGTATTAGTTGTGGAAATCTGTTCATTTGATATTTAAATTATTTTCAAGTGGAAGTTTCATTTATGATGTTACTCCAAGAGGGTGACTAAAATGTGTGGGCTTGAACAGGTACAGTGTATAGAGATTACCTGGCTCTCATTTCCTTCCTTTTCTGATGGTATGAAACACTTCGCTTCAAGAAGCATGAACTTGAATTTAGTTGTGTGGAAGACTCCCTGAAATTACTTAGCCCACATTGATTTGAGGAACTGGAAGATGCTGCTTCATGCACCTACGGAATAAGGAGCTATGTTGCCATGAGGTGGTGTATGTTGGGAGTTAACACCAGTGAAATGAATGGGAGACAGCCGTGGCATTTCTGAGTCCAGCCTTCTGTCAGCTTGCTTCTAGAGATCATACACTGGACAGCTTTTGGTAATAAAAGGGGCCAAATAGAGGCTCAGAGTCCTTGGAAACCTATGGTGTCATCAGGGGAGTACTGTCGTGCCTTCACCATCTCTTCTGGCTCCTTCTGAATATTCTGAAGTATTATATTATGCATGTAGATTGTGCCATGGCACTACTTTGCGAGCAGCTGGAAGGTAATTTGCTTGCTCTAAGCATAGGAAGGGCTTTTCCCATACAGCATTAGACAAGATTTTAGTCTGTTGGTTCTGAAGTCAGAAACACAGCTCACATCCTACTGGTGCCTTAATGACAAGGAAAGCAGAGGCTGTGTCAGAGAGTTGCTTCTCCTTTGCAGAGCACAAGTCTGCTTTCCTGTCCCACACGCCCCTTTGCTAGGCAGGCAGGGTGCCACCAGCACACTTCATTAGCCTGCTACAGCTTGTGCCCATCCAAGGATGAACTGGGACAAGATTTTCCCCAGGAAACCATTTCTAGTGTCACATACGCTGTTTAAAGAGCTAGTGATAGTGAATGAGTAGCTATGGAGCATGTGTAACTACAGTGGGTATGGTGTTTTGCTGCTTCTTAGTTTAAAACGCAAGAGGTTCCTGCATTTCTTTTCTACCCTGGTTTGCAGGAGTTCTTTGGGAGGCACAGTTTTAATAACCTCCAGTGTCTGCTTTTTATCATTAGCCTCTCTCCTGTCCAGATACGAAGCAGATTGGGAATGTTTTCAAAGGGTGAAGACTTATCAGCACAACCCCCAGACAAGTCAATTAGAGGCTGCCTGACTAAATCCTCATAACACGCCCTGAAAATGCAGCTCGTGCCACAGCCCGTGCCATCTGTGAAGACATTTGCAGCAAGAGAGAGCAGAGCTTGGCTGCTGGGTGTGAGAGGCAGGAATAGGCACTGCCAGCTCAGTAGTTCAGCTCTCAGGTTCTTAGCACCTTCCTTAAGACTTTTCCACAAACAGAGCAGTGCTTGCACTCCCGAAGTGATGAGGCTACTGCTTTGCCACTGTATACCCCGTGGGGTTGAAGTGGGATTAAATTGGATGGATCTGAAGAGGAGTAAGCCATGTATATCATACACTTGGGCAGGAAGGCTCTTTGACAGTGATAATAGCATTCCATCCATAAAATAATTTGTGCTCTAAAGTTCAGTTAAGCTTGCAATGTCTTTGCATTCAGGTTTTTTTGAGCTGTTTTAGCACACATCAGCATCCTTACCCTGCTAACTGAGGGCAGGTGGAGTCACAGCATTTACCTGGTTTGACTTCACCAATGCTGTTTTTATTTTGCTCTCATGCATTGCCTTTTTTTGTTATCCTTCTTCCCTGTTCTTCGCTTGATCTCCCAGTGTGATCCAGTTCCCGCTGGTGGCTGGGAGCCTGACAGCTGGCTGGAGCAGACAGCTCTGGCAAGGGTTCTGTGCTGCTGGCTTTGCATCCAGGCACCCACGACTCCTTACTCTCACTCTTGAGAGAGCAACCCTTCCTGTTTGACCAGCCTAGCTGAAATGCGAGGAAGTGGATCGTTTTCCTGTCTATTAGCTCTTGCAGGATTAACTGGTGCCCTGATCACCATCTTACTATTACCAGGAGGTATTTGGTTCCTCTGGTGACTGACAGCAAAAACAAGGGTGATGACAAGAGTCCCCAGTGGCCCTTTGCAGCCTGGGTCAGCGGCAAAGACCCCTTTCCTGAGGCAGAAGTTACTCTGTCAGCCTGCAGAGTTGAACAGGTTACCGGCTAGGTTGGCAGGACAAAATTTTACAAACTTCAAACAGATTTCACAACATGAATTTCCAGCATATTTGAGCATTGCCCTGGCCAACAAGAGCTGGGCAGGCAGGCCCAGCATGGAAGAGCACAGCACGTGCTTTAAATGAGCAATTGTGCTCCAAAATCAATTTGCTACGTCAGACTTCATCCTGTGAGTTAGCAGGCATCTGTGCCGTGCTTTCAGCAGCATGAGGAGATTCAAGTAGTAGGGGAGTGGTTTGATGCATGAAATACTTTCGTTTGTTGGAAATAGTGATATATAATTCACCTCTACTTTGCTTGGCCACTTGTCTGAGTTAAGCTCCAACAGAGGTTTTGAAAGGCTGCCCTGTGCTCCCCACCATCTCTGTGAGACACCTGCAGCAGGTGTCATTAGGAGGCCACTGTGGAGCTGACGGACTTAAAACACTGGTGATGAGATGCGGCTGTACCTCAGACAGTGGCACTCTGGCAACACTGACTTTTGAATGGCAGCCTCAGAGGTGATACAACAAGGAGCAATGTGCAAGAAATGAGGAATCCTTTCAAATGCTGAAGCTGAATCGCTGGCATGCAAATGGCAATGCTGATTATTCCTTACTGATCTCAGATGCTGTCATGTCAAATCCACTTGCTTGGTGTCACTTCAAAGCCACCCCTGGGATGCGTCCGAAGTTGTTGATAGGATTTGAGTGCAGCACAAGATGTTAAAGAGCAAACTTGACTCAGTCTTCAGCATGCAGACTGAAGACTGCTGAATTGGGGTGGTGTTTGGCAGAGCTCATGGTAGGTGCTCCCTGTTGAAGGTGGGGGATATCAAGATTTATCTGGAGAAGCTCTGGGAGAAGAAGGGAGAAGAAAGGTGAGGCAAACTCAGGAACATCTGAAAGAAGAAGTGCTAAGCCAGACTGATGGAAGGGAGAGTGGAAGTCCTGGAGGAAGGGCCAAGACTTGAGTTCATTTCATGGAAGGGAGCTGAAGGCCATGAAGACTTGTGGGCCAGACCGATTCAATATGAAGAATGGAAAAGATCAATTTTTAACAGAAAGAGTCACAGAAGAGCATGTGGAGAAGATACTAACACTTGTTCTTTGTGAAAATGCATCTTCTCTCAGGAAGGTGAACTTTGGGCTTTGGCTAGTTTCTCTGCTTTCCCACAGGGAGCAGAGATGTTAACAGAGCAGGGCAAGTTCCAGCAGAGCTGGGGAGCTAAGCAGGCCAGACCTCTTGCAGCTGTTGCCCTGGTCTTCCACTGAAGTGGCTGGAGCTGCCCTGGTGAGGGGAAAGTCAGTGGCAACATGTAGCTGGTACACAAAAGCATCTGTAAAAGTGACATCAGCCTCCTTGTCTGTGGGTTCACCAAGGAGAAGTGGACCTGTTAAACCCTGTGAATCGTGCCCAGCCTCTACTAGCAAAGAGGGAATGCAACCTCTTGGCTTCCCCACCTCCCTCTGTGTTTTGTGTTGGTTTTTTTTTTTAAGGAGCAATGAAAGGACTAGTCTGCTGCCACAGCCTAGTCACATCCCGTGGATGACTGGAACAGCCGCCCTCCATGGTGGAGGATGGGCCGATGAGTGGCTCGGCTGTTGCTATAACAACAGGACCTCTGTCTCATTTCATTTGAAAAATGAATTGCTGCTGGTGAGATGAAGCGGAGCAGCTTCTCCTCACAGATGAAAGCTCTACCGACAGCCTCCACACTCTCTTGTATATCTATTGAGTCTGTCGTGGCATGTCCGAGCAGCTCTGATGAGAATTTCAGGATGGGTTGGATTAGACCATTCAGGTCAGTGTGTGTTTGCGTGCACGGCCTCTGTCCCCCTGCCTCTCCTCCAATCGAGAGTCATTTAAAAAGTCAACCTGCCAAAGTTTGACCTTTTCTCGCTCTGCAACTGGAGTTTCTCCAAAGGCATATCAAGAATTGCGAGTCCTGCTTCACCCTCTTCTGCTTTGGGTAGAAAAGTGCTGTGAAATGCAGATCCATCACTCAAATATTTTGTGTGAATAAAGCTAAAGCCTTATGAAGCTGGCAAGGGGTTTGTTTTATTTTAATATTTTCCATTTATTTTTATTTTATGCAACAGTCTTCTGCTCCTAGACATAAATCTCTCAGCTCCTGCTAATATCTTCATGATGCATGCTGTAAAACCTGCACAAACTATATACTTGTAATAAGAAGGAGAGGGAGGGTACTTTATAAGAAAGTATTTTACTTCAGGGATTGTGTTTATGGAGGGAAGGGGAAGTGCTGGGGTTTTAGTCTAAGACACTGGAATCCTGGTGGTAGTAAAGTCTTTGCCAGTACGTGGTCAGTGTACGATATTCAAACCATCCAGGAGTTAACGTGGTGATTGGGAATGAAATCAGGATGTGAAAATGAATGTTTACAATGAAATCATTTGATAAGAATATTTCTGTGATGTATCCTAAAACGAGGAGATGCCTCTATTGTTATGGTTCCCAGCACCCTGAAAATGCCGGAGCCGAGGTGCTTCCCTACCCTCAAAGGTTGTACCCAGCATGTTGCCTTCAAATAAACCTTTCACATTAAGTTTCTCTCTACCTACAGTTTTTCAATGAGCAAACAAAGAAAATAAAAAGATTAGTGCCTGTTAACCCCTCAAATCCTAAAATCTCTGAAGGAGAATCATATGTGGCTACAAACTTAGAATTGGTTTAATTTAATTGCTTTTTGCAAAAAGGCACAACTTCCTTATGTTTCATATTTGATGGAAAGTAGTTTTTATTACAAGCTGCTTTTTGTTGTAATGCATGATAATCATATTTATTAATATTTATATACTGGGCCTGCTTTTACTTTTGCAAAAGTCACTGTATATTTGTACAGGGGGACATCCAAGTTCCAGCAAATGATGAAACTTTAGGAACTGATATTTTTAGGGCTGGTTATTTGCCACGAGATAGTTTTGGTTCTTTCAGGTACAAATAAGGTGATGGATTCAGGGTAAATTAGCAAATGTTACAAAACCTGAAAGTGCGAAACCATGTGAAAGTGTATTACTCTTACCAATATTTTGTAAAGGATTAATTCAAACCGTTGCAAAATGTGTGGCATCAGTTCACTTGTATTCCTCAGGAGATGATCACTTTTACTAATCCCTGCCTTGTCATTAAGACACATTTTTTTCCCATCTTTTCCTTATGAACTTTAGTTCATGACTAGAAGCCTGCCATCAGGTCCTGTTCTTACTTTAGCCCAGCATTTGGTCAATATGAACTTGTGACAAAAGGCCCTGACAAATTTTGAACATTCTCCGAATCCTGTTTTTGCACGTGCATGCCCGTTGAACTTGGTCTTGAGTCACTTACTGTTTGGTGAATGTTTTTCTAATGTGGCAATAGTGAGTTTGTAGTGAGATGGCTTAGGAGCTGAAATAGTGGTTTCAGCTGTAAATTGTGTGAGTGACCTAGTAGGAGCAATATTTAAATATCCTATTTTAACCCGTGATATCAACTGACCACCTGCACTTGAGGCCACCTTGTGCTCTCTCTTTCCTTGCCCTGGAGTTGTGCTGCCGTACTTGTGAAGAAGTGCCATTACCACATCTGTACCGTCCTTTCCTATCTCCAGGGTCTGAACCAGGGTTATATAAAGATCAGTAAAACAAACTCAGCTGCAGCATTTTGCAGCACAGCAGATACACTGCTCAAAAAGCAGCAGGGAGCTGTAATGCCACACGTTGGTGTTCAGCTTAACATGGGTTTTTAGGGGAGGGAAGCAGCGGAGGTGAGAGCCATATCATAAGTCCCCTTGTGGGATCTGATTTTGATCCTTCACACTAGTCCTGGGTGTTGACTTACTTTTCACATGGCTGCTAAGTGGCACAGATTGAGGCAATTACTGCCTCTGGGCAAGCGCTTCTTGCTAGCAGAACTCTGCTGCCGTGGCACACGGAGATGAAAAGGTGATGCTCTGCTGCAGGCTCCATGCTCTGCAGCCTGGTGGGTTCCTGCAGATTATGGCTGATAAACCTGACTATGCCAGGATTAACCAAGAGAACTCTGACACAGTGTGCATTCCCACCTGCATCTGCTGCCATGTGCAAGGACCCTGGCCCCAGGTGTCTGTGGAGCTCATGGGGGCAAGAGCTGCTGTGGTTGGGAGAGGAGTGGGAGCCCAGTGGTAGGGAGTCAATGGAGAGGCCTAAATCATGCTCACAGCCTTTCTAACTCCCACATTGCTGCAGGCTGGTTTTCCATCACAGCCTGCAGCACTGGGAGAGGAACTTTTTAGTGCAAACCCCTGACTGTGCTGTTCCCTCACCCCCAGAAACTGGGGAGGGGAGACTCAGGGTATGGACAGCTCCTGTGGAGCTGCACAGGCATACATTCACAGAATGGTCTAAGTTGGAAGGGACCTTAAAGATCATCTCGTTCCAACCCCTCTGCCATGGGCAGGGACACGTTCCACTAGACCAGGTTGCTCAAAGCCCCATCCAACCCAGCCTTTAACACTTGCAGGGATGGGGCACCCACAGTTTGTCTGGGCAACTTGTGCCAGTACCTCACCACCCTCACAGAGGAGAATTTCTTTCTAACACCTCATGTAAACCCCCCGACTGTCAGTTGAAGCCATTACCCGTTGTCCTATTACTTGTAGAAAGTTCCTCTCCAGTTCTCTTGTAGCCCCTTTGGGTACTGGAAGGTGCTATGTCTCCCCAGGACTTTCTCTTCTCCAGGATGAACATCCACAACTCTCCAAATTCAGGGTTTTAAGACCAGACACTGGAGGAGGAGCGCAACCGTGAGGCAGAGCCTGTGGTCACAGAGCATCTGATCTTTGTGGCACCACAGAAGCCAAGAGGTGGAGGAATTTCAGCCTGTGGGAGCCTTGGCACATGCTGGTTTTGTGCAAGGCAGAACAGGCAGTAAAGTCTCGGTCACTTATGCCAACAGGGACCCACTGGGAACTCTTATTCATATGTTAATTGTTTTCCCACATAAAAAAGTTCTTCTGCTCCAGTGCAAATCAAGGAATTGATGGTCTGCTTAGACTCATAGCCTTGCCTTTCTGCTTGGCTGTAAAGATCCCGTCCCTGCAGAGGAGCAGCCTCACCAGTAACTTGGTGTCCCTGCTTGCTCAGCTGTGGCTGCAGCAATGCCTGCGCCAGCCACATCCCTCTGCATTGTGTTCTGGGAGAGGCCACGCTGGCCTAAGGGACAGGAGAAGGACACAGCCTTCCCAGAACCACTCCCTCCAAAACCTGGGCGAGGTACGGATTTGCTTGCAAATGAAAAGATGAAAGGGGAACCAGCCCTCTGGGATGGGAGAAATAAATGGGGTCTGGATTGTGAGAAGAAAGAAGGTTGAGGACCTCTAAGTTAGGGAAGGGGTGGGAGCTGCATGTCTGGGACTTTCATACCAGTAAAAATACTTTAAAAATTGATAAAATCTTTCAGTATTTTGTCTTCTATTGTTCTAGTATCAAGGATGCAAGTGTGTCCTGAAGGCGTTTGCTAAAGCTGTGACCTCTTTGCTTCCTCCCCTCCCCACTATTGTTTTTTGCCTTAGCTGAAGAGGGATGCTTTTTTTAGCCCGGTACATAAGTGAAGGACTTAACTTGGATGTGACAGGGGAGACTGTAGCTTGTTACAGTTCTTTGCTATACTTTTAAACCTGAATTAAAACTTATGTTGATTCACTGTTTTTTATGAAATTCTTATATTCTAGTTTATTTACTTTATTGGAAACTTGTCTTGCTATCATTTCTGTTAGCTGTTTATATTTTATGTTTGCTTCTAGCACACAGCTAATTTCCTTTTTTTCATTATTTGATTGAGTTAAAATCATGCAAAGTGCCTTCTATTTTCTAGGGTGGATGTATATTTTTCCTCCCTTAAAACTGATTCTCAATATGTTTTGCAGTCAAGAAAGAGGGCTAATCAAATGAAATTATGTTCTTGATTTTTTTAAAAAAAATTTTTGTAAGCAACATGTTCCAATACAAGTAGTCAATCAATTGTATTGCAGCTATTTTTCAAGAAGCTTCTAGAAACTTCAAAAAAAAAAAAGTCAGAGCAAACCATAAATTTCAGTGAGTCCATTTTCTTTTTTTTGAGCCAATTTAAGACTCCTCACTATGTTAGGATCTGTTTAAATCTCATCACTGTATTGGCACCAAAAAGTTGAATTAGTCTACTTGGTCCCTAAATTTCTGGTTGCTTGGAAAGCATAGACATATTTTACAGTTCTGCTTTCCTATTCAAGGAAGAGTTTGGTTTGGGGCAGGGGTGGGTGTTTGGGTTGTTTTAGACTGTCTTTTCAAATTGATCAGGGTATAAGAATGAAATCAAAGAAACTTTCTAATCAGTTTTTAAAACGTATTATCAGTGACTTGATGAGAAATGCTCATGAGCACTTTTTTTGCATCTGCAAATGATTAATTTTTGCTTTCCTCTTGTTTTTCTTTAAGCTTCAAGAGACAGTCAAAAGGAAGTTGGAAGGTGCACGTTCACCTCTCAATGGAGAACAGCAGAACGGAGTTTGTGATGGGAACTTTTCTCCAACCAGCAAGCGGACACGGAAGGATGTGCCAGGCATCGAGGCAATCAACAGCTTGCCCAATAATTTGCCTTTGCCTGCTGTTTCTCCTCTTCACCAGCTTGACATGAAAGCTCCCCTGCCCCTGCCGAACAGTGGAACTCACAGTAGTGGTTTAGAAGACTTGGGTGAAAATGGTGGGCTTTCCGAGATAAAGCTCCCTGTTAATGGCTGCAACGAGCTAGATGATAGTTTCAACATCTTGCAGAACAAGGAGCTAAAGCAAGAGCCTTTGGATGACTCCAACTGCATAGACACTTCTGAAACATCTCTTTCGAATCAGAACAAGCTCTTCTCAGACATTAACCTGAATGATCAGGAGTGGCAGGAGCTAATAGATGAGCTGGCGAACACCGTCCCAGAAGATGATATACAAGATTTGTTCAATGAAGACTTTGAAGAGAAGAAGGAGCCAGAATTTCCCAGGCCAGCCACAGAGACTCAAGAGAGCGCGAGCGTGAAAAGCGATCCATCTCATTCTCCATTTGCTCATGTCCCCTTAGGGTCTCCCCAGGTGAGGCCATCTTCTTCTGGTCCTCCATTTTCAAACATCTCCACAGCCTCCAGCATCGCTTCTGCGTCCAGCGCCCCGCCAGCTCCAGTCCCTGACGGATCACCAGCAAACTGTGTTGTCCAGTCCCCTCAGACTCCCAGCCAGGCCCACACTCCCGGCCAGACGCAGGCGCGCTCTGGAAATGGCTACCTGATGAACCCGGCAGCGGGGGCCGTGGCAGGGTCAGGGCCTGGGCCTGTGAACCTGCCAAGCGCTGACTTGTCCCCAGCTGAGCAGCTCAAGCAGATGGCGGCACAGCAGCAGCAAAGAGCCAAGCTCATGCAGCAGAAGCAGCAGCAGCAGCATCCAAATCAGCCCTCAAGCTGGTCGCCGGTGGGGCCTCCATCTAGTCCCTATGGAGGACCCTTCAGTGCAGACAAACCAAATAGCCCAATGATATATCCTCAAGCCTTTAACAACCAAAACCCAATAGTGCCTCCTATGGCAAACAATCCCCAGAAGGCCACAATTAATAACTACCTCCCTCAAAATCACATGAATATGATCAGTCAGCAGCCAAATAACTTGGTCACAAACTCCCTGAGCAAACAGCCCAGTATGCTTTCTTATGGCAACACCAAACCTCTGACCCATTTCAACGCTGAGCTGAGTCAGAGGATAACTCCACCAATGGGAAATCCTGGCAAGAACCCCATGATACCATATCTCCAGCAGCAGCAGCAGCAGTCCCAGCAGCCGCAGATGCAGGCTCAGATGGCACACCTGAGTGAGGAGCAAAAACGCATGCTCATCATGAAGCAGAAAGGAATGATGAATCAGCCCATGACATATGCAACACTTTCTGCCCTTGGTCAGGTAAGCGTCAGTGCACAACACGTGGGCAACCGAAAAGAGGTTGATGCAAAGGCTTAGTATCTCTTTGTACAGTCTCCTCCACCCTCCTCTTTCTTCTGGAAAGTATGGAATGTCATTGCAGATGCTTTTTGGATTTTTCACTTAATCATTTTAAGAAATGATTGAAATGATGTTGCGTTATGCTTTAGACCTATTGCTAAGTCACTGCTCTTTCCCTGGGCTTCTACTGATGAGTGCATAGGGCCACTCTGGGAATTTTTGGGTCAGAAGTCACTCCTCCTTAGAGAGTTTGTTTCCCTTTTTTCATAATGCAAGACTTGATGGTTGTGGATCCCAAATCACTGCATGGCTTAGCTTCCACAGTGTAGTTAGCATTATAACAAAAAGACAGAGTGTTTGGTCTCTTCTTCTTGGGGTAGAGATCAAGAAAGCTTTAAACAGCATTTTTGGCATGTTGGCTCTGGGAACAAAGGAAGAACATTTTGGGTGCTGAGTGCCTTTGGTTTTAACTGGAAGAAGTAAGAATAATGGAATACTTTTAGTGTTGCTTGAACCATGATGATGAGATGAGATGGGTTTATTCTGGGACTTTCAAGCAGTCTTTAGCAACCCCAAGTATTTTGTCTTTCAGCAAGAGGCTAAAGCCATCTTGACTTCAGTGCCTTGGCATCACTGTCTCACATGTGCTCTGTGCTAAGCTCTGGAGCAGCAGTTGCCAGGTTTGGGGAATGCTTTGTAATGAGTTAATAACCAATTTGAATAGTTGTTATAGCAATAACCTGTCACCTCCTGAGTCAGCAGGGTATTCTGAATTGCACAGCCCCTGTAAAGATGGTGTCATGGAAAGGCTCAAGAATAAATTTTCTGAATGTTGTTTTGAGAGTTTTAAAATGAATTGAAGTTAATAATCAATTCCCAAAGTAAGTGATGCTTTCACAGAAGGTACATACCACCAAAACATGTCAGGAATTCTGATATAACAGTACACTAATAGAATTGTTAGTTGATGGTTTTAGCATAACAGCTTTTCACCAAATTAGCTGTTTCCACACCACCTACAAGGAATACTTCATTCTCAGCATGGTTTAACTGTGACTCACACTGTAATGCACGTAGAAATACAGCAAAATTTGTCATTCCTTCAGCTTGTGGAGTTTGGGGATTTACCAATAAGGAGGAGGAGGAGCTTTACCAGGTCAGAGTCCATCACATATTATTTAAAATTAATTGCAAAAGAAAAAGAAATGTCCATCTCCCTCCTGGTTTTGGTTCAGGATGTATGGTGACAGCTCAAAGGTTCGTATTTTTATATTAATTCTGCTTGCCTATTGCATTAGACGTAGCTGGTCTAAAACCTCTTCTTTTTGAAAAAGCTTATGTACAGAAAGACTGCAGTAATGACATGGAACTCAGTCTGTAATTGAAACTACAGATTTGTCAGGTAACAGAGATGGAGGATGCTTGGTCATGCTGCCTAATGCTTTATTGTTTCTTTCGTTTTTGTTGAGTCTGTTGAACTGAAAGACCCATCGAACAGCTGAGAGATGAACTGCCTGTGTGAAAGAGTTAATGTCATCTCCTCCATTTAAGTGGAGACATTCATGTTAATATCTCACTGCAATTCCCCAGTATGAACAGATAGCCAAGGTTTCTTATATTCTCGCTCCGTTCCTTTTTTTTTATGTAGGAAAAACTAGATATTTGGATACAATCGAACATTCTTCCATAAACAAGTCCAGATATTAAGTCATTTCTGTGACATATAAGGAAAAAACTGAAGACAGAGCCATACTTTGTTATATATTATATGCAATTCACATTTATTGATCCATTCAGGATGAGGGACTTCTTGCTTTTGTGTAGGCGTAAAAAGATCCCTTTACTACTTGTGGAACCCACTTGCCTACACTGAAGGGATTTTGTTTGGTGAGGAATGTTGGAATAATAGGTTTCTAACTGTAATGTATTTCTTCCTTTTTTCTCTCCCTGCTTCCCTGAAAAGCATTTTTCTCTGGAAAATTGGAAAGCTTATTATTGTAAGATGTGCTTGATGGAACGTATTGTTTTTGCAAAAGTGATAAAAATGGTGTGTTGATATTGTTAAGTTAAACCCGGACTGATGCAGATTATCTGATTCTACTACTTACTGTAAGATGCTGACAATCAAACTTGTGAGATCACATGTGTAAAATAAGAATATTGTACTCTTCAGCTTGAAATACATTTCTGAATGTAACGTGAATGTACCTTTCTGTCAGTTTATAGTTTCTACTTTCATTGTAGTTTTGGGGTTTGATACAGAATTGTAAAAATGTGTGTTTGTGTTAAATAATACGAAGATTTAACAAATTACATTTAAGGGGAAAAATAATCTACCTGTTGCATCTCATAGTTAGCAGTGGCCATATATTTCCCTCAAGTTAGTCTTACAAGGGCGTATCCGAGAACCAAAAGCTGGTTTAGGGAACATCTGACATGTACATAAGCACCTTGTCTTACTTTCTGTGTACTGCGGTAAAATTTAGGCATGGCTTAGTCACGTGCATGTGTGCGGACACTAATTAAACCCATTCCTGTTTGTGCCTGAGGTACATCTGTTGTTATAAGCAGCATTTTTACATGAACTCATTGCTTCAGTTGTTGAGCGTATTTTAGTGAGATACACCATTTTTTCGGTCGAGCTGGGACCTTGCAAATGCTCTGTGGAGGTCAGTTGTTCATGACTGTTATATTAACATGTTGGGGCTGGTGCTCTGGGCTCGTGTCCTGGGCATGCTGAACATCACCGCCTACTCTTGTGAAGAGGGGTGAGCAACGAGAGAGGAAGCCTTTCTGCTTAATATGTGTGAGTGGTTGGACAGGTAGAGTCCTAAATTAGCAGCCTAGCTAGCAGAACTAATATCCAACAGAAGTAGGCTTTCTCTAAAGGCTGTCTGCACTGTGGGTGTTGAAACTCTTACTGTCAGATGTGTAAGTCCTTTGCTTTTCTGTGTAGATCCAGAACTGCTCCTGGCACTGCACTTGTAGCCCTCAACGCGTTGTTGCCGAACAACCCACGTGCCCTGAACCATTTTGTCCTACATCTTACTCTATAGCTTGCGTCTCTTCAAAGGAGCACTGGATAGGGCGTTTTTCCACAAAGCAGATACTGGTTTGGGTTTTTGAGTCAGGGATTTTTCCGGGGGTGGCCTGAAGGTAATTCTGATGGGTTTTTTGTGGAACCGAGTGTTAAAACCATGGTCAGATCCTGACCCATCTATAGCCGGCAAAACCCATGGTAGATCCTGACTCATCTACCTCCAGCAAGGCTGTCCTTCTACTGATATTGACTGCTCTCCACCTGGTCAGGCTTGTACTTAGAATTCCCCACTCTTTACCTTGCTCCATGTACCCTGATCTACCCTAAACCCAGTTGTTAGTTTGTGACTGTGTGTCAGGTGTTGCCCTCTTTTCCTCTTGCTTTTTCTGGTTCTTCCGTTCTTGCTTAGGCTGTGACTTGTAGGCTAAAGCAGCAAGTAGATTTTCCCAGGACTGGTAACTTTTTAGGTATTTGAGGGGTAGAGGTCCTTTGCTCTTCTGATTCTCGTGTGATAAAAAAAGAAATTGATTTCACACCATGATGTAGCAGTGACTTTGTTAAAACTTTTTTATATGTTTTGAGAAACAAAAGCAAGCAAGCCTGAACCTACCTCCTTCTATCAAAAATTACACTGTTGTTTAACCTAAAACATTCCATTAAGTTTTTGAGGTGTATGTAAGGTTTTATGGGAGGCACTTTTTTCTGGTTTTCCTTAAACTAAAAAGTCATTTCAAATTGAGGAAAAGTGAAAACATTTTCTTTGGGAAATTTAAGAATAATTAACTATGCCTTTTCTTGGTTCCAGCTGTTCAATAAGTATGCATAATGGTAAGAGAAAAAAGCAGCCCAAAGGAATATAAGTTGAATGGCTGAGGCAGAATTTGATGTTTGGTGCCAAGTGTGTGAGGGAGAGTAATGAGAGGTCGAAATAAAACAGAATTCTCTGTGGGTGTAGGAAAAATAAAACTAGACTGCAGCTCTTTGCCTGCATGGGACTGTGAGAATGCTGCAATTACAGTTCCTGTTGAAACCACTAGTTATGTTGTTTAAAATTGCAGGGATGTGAACGAAGAGGAGAAATGACACCATCCTTCTGGTGGTGCAAGCATATCTTCACATTTTATTTTCTTGTCTTTTGTTTTAATCTTATAAATTCCAGATGCATCATCTGCTCAGTCTGGTTTTGCATGCCAAAGATAAAGGGAGACCTCTGTCCAGAGAACATTTCCAAAACATTGTCATCGTTGTCCTTTAGAAGTGAAAAGGTGTGTTTCTCTCTGGAATTGTGAAAGAGATTTTACACTTTCTTGAAGGTTATCTTTGGGACAGTGAGAAAAAGAGATCGTTGATGTTCTGGGATTTGGCATTTTTAAAAAGTCTACCTGAAAGTAAAGAAGAAATGCTACAGATCTGTATTCGTTGCATGAAAGTGTGGCAGAGACACAGTTGTCTTGCTACATTTTAGGGGAGACAGGCTGGAATGGAAATGATGAAGGAAACAGTGAGGATCACTTGCTGAGCAGCCTGTAGAGCTGTAGTGAGTGTCTGTCTGTGCTATGCTTGACCTGTACGTCTGTCTGTGCTATATTTGACTTGTAGACACCGTTTTCGACAAAAGGTTTGACTTGGAGTTTAGATGCAGTGCCTGCCTGTTACAAATGTCAAAATGTGCTCCCTGGAATTCAGTCTCTGGTAGGCTTTAAAGGACAGGCAGGTTAACAAAATGTGCTCGGATGTGTTCTGATCATCTCACCAGGCAATTTGTCAACAGTAACCTGGCCTTCTTACCATGTCTGCTGTCATCTGCCCATTGTGTTGGGAAGGAGGCCATGTTAGCACAAATCACTAGAAACAAATATTGGGCAGCACTTGGCTAAGATCTCCATGGCATAATCCTGAAAATCAATTTTGTTGGTATTTCCTCATTTTGTGACCTGTGGAGGTGTACTTATTAGTGTAATACAAACTTTGGTCATTTCATATGGCAATGCTCTTCTTCAATACCAAGTTTTTTCACTGGTCTAAACCTTGGAAAATCAAAGTATAAGAGCACTGCTCCCATGACCCAACCAAACCAATCATGCTATTGTAAAGAAAGAGGAACAGGCTGCCCAGGGAAGTGGTTGATTCACCATCCCTGGAGGTATCTAAAAGACATGCAGATGTGGCACTTAGGGCCATGGTTTAGTGGTGGACTTGGCAGTGTTGGGTTAAACGCTGAACTCGGTGATCTTAGAAGTCTTTTCCAGCCTAAATGACTCTATGATTCTATGCAAACCATACATAGATGTCTTTTGTGAAACCTACTTTCCTGAAACCGTGCTGACCAGTATTCCCTGATACATCCTCCAAGTCCCTGCTGGCAGAGAGCTGCAACCAGTTGTTGTGTTGTTCTGGTGGAGAGTGTGTCAGAGTAACTGATTTTTTCCACTTTAAATAACACAGCTGTAGTGGTAAATCTTTGATTCATAAAACTTCTCCATTTTTCCAAGATTTGTAAAAATACATTGTTGTGTGATTTTCTTCTTGTCTAGTTTCTCAAAGACTTCTAGTGTGTTATTCACATCTGTAAAGAAAATATCCTACAATATTTTTAGAAGCAGGTAATTTGTATTGACTGCACAAAGTGTATCTTGTGTACCCTATTTTCCTTTTTTTTTAATCACTTTTCCTTCCTACGTGATCTAGATTGCTACATAAAGAGCAGTTTGTCCTTTTATTTAGCAAGACTCAACAGTTTGATGATTCAACGTGTGCCAATCAATTCTCCTTCAGTTTTATTTGTATGACTGCAGTTGCGAAGCACTGTGATTTTGAAATGTCTGTAGCCAGTAGCAGCGTATTTTTACATTTAGTGCTACCCTTTCCTGGTGTTTGGTGGGTTTTTTTCCATTTTCTTCTGAAAGTGCAAGTTAGCATCATCAATTTTAGCTTTCCAGTCTCATGACCCATTTCACCTGCTTTCAGCCATACCAGCTGTAACCCATTTCTTATTGTCCATAGCCTTTCTAATTCTTTGTGTTCATTGTGTATGGTCATAACGTGAATATACAGGTGGTGTAAAGCTGTGTTCTTTACACCCACCTTTGTGGTTGCATCTGTCACAAGCTGAGGACAGCATTGCTGAACATGACAGGATGTTCTGAGTATCAGCATAACTTAGCACAAAAAGGCTGATGATTTCAGCTCTAGACAATGACTGAAAGATCCACGTAGCCTTTTCTTCTTATAACAGTGTTCTAGTGTTCTCTGGAAAATCAAAAGCCCTCCTTCCTGTCCTATTTCCTCCGCTCAGGGGGTCACCTCCCTGAATCAGCATATTCACTGTGGGAAAGCTCCAGGAATAAACCCAGCCATCCACTGACACCTCTACTCTTTGTGGATCCAGAAGAGTGTTTATTGCAAACCAGTACCTATCGTGTTTTGATGTAGACAGTGAGTTCAATTCATGAGCTGGATTCTGTTATTCTCCATTTTTATTTTGAGAGAACACTTATTCCAAAGACAAAGAGAAAGATTTCCATTCTTGGGAGCACTTCGTCTATTTAGCCTTTAGTGCCTCACTACTGGTTGCCAGAGTTTGCAGAGCGCTTGTCTGAGCATTTTGGTTTGACTTGGTCTGATTCCTTTCTCTCCAGTCTGTGGTCTAGCATGGCCCAATCATGATGCAGATTAAATCACAGCTTGTACTTAGATAATATTTAAGTTTTAAATTTGTCCCTGTGTACATTTTCTAAGTCCATGTGTGTCCTAAACTTTGCCTCTTTGTGGAGAGTAGACATTTAGAGTAATTCTTGGCCCTGGATTCATTTCCCTTCCACAATTCCTAAGGTTGCCAGTTTGCTTCTCAACATCTAAAAATTATTAATCATACCTTGATGTTACACGAATCTGTATTAATGTGTTTAAATATGAATATATAAGTCTGAATGTATTAAAAAAAAGTCAACTCATGCACCATAACACTGCTGGTTGGAAATATTCAGAAATTCTAAAATTGTTTTTAAATCATGAGCTCATAAAATTCATACAGATTGGGGATAGTGGTAGTAGTTATCTTCTTGTTTTCTGAACTCCTAGGATTCTTGATTTCCATCTATTCTTTATCCATCTGGGACAGGAGTTTGCTTTTTAAAATAAAGCTTTGATTCTCCCTTACTCTTTTGACTCTAGAATATGAAAGTAGAAGGGAAAACATGCCAAATTATAAATCTTGCAATGGCATTCATTATAAGATAATGTAATACTAGGGATTTCCCTTACCCACATTCCAGTTCTACCTGTTCTGGTGCTTCCCAGCTGTAGCATTAAGATTGTGGTGCAACTCCAGGCCACTTTCTCAGAAGCTTCTCTTCGGTTGTGCTTGTGTTTCTAAGGTGTAACATAGTCCTTTTAGAAAACACACATCAGAAAAATGCCATTGTTTCCAAGAGACTGTTATACTGAATACACAGGTGAAGTAATTGCTCAGTGAGTACCAAAATTCCTTCATTTGCCACAAACAAGGAGGCTGTGAGTGTGGTGGATTTATTAGACCTTGCAGTTTGCAGCAGTAATAAAATCAGCAGCAGCTCCTGACCAGATTTAGCAGTACAGATTCAGGGCCAGGGAGGTCTGTACTTCATCTCTTTGTCAGAGGCACAAGAAAGATCTCTTATTCCTTCTCTGCCCAATCTTCCAATTCTCATGCTAATCACTGAGGCTGATGATCAGTTTTCCCTGGATGGTCGTAGGAGACAAGCAAGCCTTGCAACTAATTTTGGAAGAGAAGAGGCTATGCTGGAAAGGCCAGGGAAGACTTTGCAGCTGTCCACCCCTTTTCTCTGGCACTGGTTTGGACCTGAATACACTCAGACCTATCTCATTTCCACAGAATAACCATTAGGGGGGATGATGGGGGGAGGGAGGGGGTGTCCCTATAATATTTAAAGATCTGAATATAAATAAATAAATCATTAGTCTTCAGCAGGCATATAACAATGCACTTTAGATTATTGAGATCTGGGCCCTTACTGCTTGTTGTTCTGATTGTAAGAGATGACCCAAACTGCCTCCTTCCAGGCTGCATTTCCACCCTCAGCAGCATTTCAACACCTCAGTGTCATTTCATGTTTCTCTGCCAACATTAGACTTAAAATTGCCTTTTGACTATTCTGTTCTGCAGGGAACAAACTGTTAACAAATCCCTTTGCTATGAAAGCCTCTTCTGGGTAGTCTGGGAGTTTATTTTCCAATTTAAGTGTAGGCTCATTGTCTTTCCACCCTTTGTAAAGACAAGAAGAGACTGGATTAAAAATTAACTCTTTCCATCTCTTTTTCCATCTCCCTCCCAAAGCAGAGGCTGAGATTTAATTCCAAGCAAACTTGTAATTTTTTTTTCAGTTCTATTTCAAGAAGAGTGTCATTTTACATACAGAAATATTATTGCACCAAGAATCATTCTTGAATAAGCAGTACCCTCCCCCTTTGCTCCCTTTACTGCGGGAAGGATGGAATGTCTTTGCTGCTTAATTCAGTTAAGTAGGTTTCATGCAGTTTCTTCTCCACCGTGTCACCCAGCCTGCTCTGCCAGGGACCTCCTTTCTTTTCCCTGCATTCTCCCTCTGGTGTGATTTCTCTCTGTTAAGGAGCTTGCAGCAAAGAAAACTTCTTATCAAATAACCACTAAGGATAAAGGTTACAGGGTATCCTCTAATTAAAAATACTATTTTGAACTAGATTCTGATCTAAGAACAAACTCCATCCTGTTCTTCCCTTTATTTTCCTCAGTCTTCTGGGTTTGTTTTTTTTCCTGTGACGTGTAAGTGACTCGTTCTGTGCCCATAACTCCATACTCAGGTAAACAGAAGAGATGCCATCGGGGGGTGAATGATGAAAAGGCAGCATGGGGTCCTCCTCCCCTTCAAGGGCTATTTGCTGACTCCCCATGCTGTACACATCCTCCTTTGCTGTCTCCTGCCCCACGTCCTCTTGTGTTTGCAGGCCAGCTGAGAATGGCACTGGCTTTTGTGGGGAAGGCCAGAAGGGCTGGTGCACGGAGAGAGCCAGCCTGGGGTGCAGGTCAAACTGCAGGCTTCCTCTCCCAGTGTACCCATCACCAGTCGCAAGTATGGTGGGGAAATGGGTTCCTCTGCAAGTGGGGGAATACCTGGCAATCCTTTCCAACTGCTCCTAAAAGCAGTCCCTTCCAGCTAATTTAAAAAAAAAAATAAAAGAGGGAAGAAAATCTCAGTATTTCTGGCATGGTGAGGCTTTGTGTGGGGTGTCGGAGCCATGTGTCAGAAGAGGCAGTGCCCACCTCGGAGGCCTTGCAGCTAATTAAAGATTACACATGGTGACTGCTTCGTTTTGGGTAGCACTGTGAAGACCTCAAAAAATCAGAAATGCCACAACTAAAGTGTCCACAACTCTCTGTGCTACTCTGTAGGGTGCAAGAAATGGCAGAAGAGGAACAAGGACATGGGGAGAAGGTGAAGCATACAAATATCTTCTGGGAGACTGAGCACTGCCAGATAGAGAAAATCCCCTGGTAATCCCAGTGTTCCTTAAACACCTTTCCTCCATCTCTCCAGGAACATTTCAGTGGCACTGAAAGAGGCTGTTTGTTTGTCCCAGAAGCACGAATACAGCTCAGCTCTTTTGCTTGAGGAGAGCATCATTAAGTACTGACTAATGGTCCAGCTAGGAACTTAGGACCAAGTAAGGCTCATATTCTCAGAGGAAAAGTAATAGTCCTATCTTTAGAGGCTCATTTTCCCTCACCTTTGTTTACTGCAGTTCATGGCTGTAGCTCAGGAGTGTTCCGAACTTGTGAGCAAATGTCACTGTGTTTTGTGGAGTTACATGTGGAGCCCAACAGCCCTTTCTAGACTTGTGTGTACATACTGCTTTGTGGCTAATGTAGCTTTTTGGACGTGTATTACTAGGAGCTTTTCTGTCCCTTCTCTAAAGCAGTGTGACTCAGAGCCTGGTTGTGCCTCAGCAGAGGGCTTGGCCACCCGATCGCGGAGCAGCGATGCTGGGACCAGTGTCAGCATCAGCTGAAAGCCTGGAATTCAACTTCTGCCTAACCTGTGTCCATGTGAAGGAGTGCTCTCTGACCATCAGTCTCTACTCCCTGGATGGCTGGGACGCTCCAGCTCAACAGTGAGGTGTACCTTTCACTTCTGAGTTCCTATTTCATCTTTCATTTTATCTACGTGGATCCTATTTCTGGTGCTTTCAAAAGCATTTCTGAATATCGAGCCTAGTGCTACCTACAAGCATTGTGTTGTTGGCATGTGTATTCCCTCCAGAAAGATTTCCTAATGCTACGATGTGTTTGTGTCCATAGTAGGAACACTTAATACCTCTTGAAAGACTGTCCCAGTAAGTGGTTAAGTGCAGATTTGAGTCCTGTGTTCAGGAGGCTCTGCCAAATCCCAGCTGATGTATCTAATTTGCTAAAGAATGTGGCTTCTGCTCTCTCAGCAAAGATTTCATTCCTCATGGGCAGTGGGAAACTTGCCCTCTTTATGTTAATATTCACCAGCTTAGCGTTGTCTGAGACAGCCAAGTTTGTTACTGAGGAGAGGAACCGGTCTGTTGGTCCCTATGTTCTTTGTTCTCCTGTCACATTCTGGAGTCCTCTCACCCCTCACTTAACCCCTTTTTCATACGTGTGTGAGGAACATGTTGCACGCATTAGCCTGCAGGCATATCTTACGCTGGGACAAACCCACCCGTTCTGTGGCAACACATCTTCCTCATGGTGGCTTCCTCATTTACACCCAGTGGGAGCTTGTCAGCAGCTTTTCCTCTACAGTAAGAGTGGGTGCTACCTAGAGAGGGTCAAGCATCTAGTAAGAAAGCCAAGCCCAAGTTTAGCAACACTGTCACAAAATCATGTTTTAATGTTTTCTCTGTCTCCTTTTAACTTCTGTTTCACACTTGGGCAGTATTAAAGTTGATTCCTCTCTCCAGAAGCTCTGTCTTTGGCTGCTCTGTAGAATCTGTTCTGCCAGGTCCCTCACTGCTAGTTAAAATCTCCTGATTTGAAAAACCTTTTATTTCCTTATGCTGTTTGGAGAAACTGTGGAAAAGATAATGTCTTTAAAAAACAGAATGAAAAATAATTTGAAAGTGTGTCTACCTAGACAGAGTTTAAGGTCTATTGTGAGAAGATGACTCCTCCTTTTGTGATGTGACATTACTTGTTAACATTCTCAAAAGAATCTGCATTTTAAATTGTTTTTTCTACATGTTTTTTCTATTGCCTAGAGAAAACAAGATTCCTGAGATTGCCCAACATGCACTTTCCAGGGAATTATTTTTCCAGTGTTTACTTCTTCCCTCTGAATCCAGCAGGTTAGGGTGAGGAGGGGGTTTTTTTGCTCTTGGGGGTTTTTTTTGTTGTTTTAATCTGTCCTGTATTGTCTGTTCCTTTTCTCTCCCCCTCTACTCCATGAGCCATTTTTCTTTCTCTCCCTCTAAGTTCCCTGCTCAAGTTTACCCCCTGTTTCTCCTCATCCAGCGTTTATTTCTCTGCCTTCCCTCCTTACCCATTTAAAGCATAGGACCTTTTTCTTCTATTATCCACAGTCCACAGGAAATTACTGTAGACACCACAGCTTTCTGTGGTCTGTATGCCTGCAGCAGATGGAAATAGTATGAAATATTTGTTGGCATATTAAATGGGTTTTTTTAACCAGTCGTGGAACAGATGAAGGACTGGGGGATCTCAGTTATTATCTCACGAATGCCGTTGCATCATCCATGAGATAAATTTGGCCTCTCCACCTGCAGTCTGACCACTAATCCATCTCAACCAGGACTTTGGTGTTCCAAACTATGGAACAGCATCCCTGGATCAAGATTGTTTGTAGTGTGACCTTATCATAGATGGCTAAAACAAAACTAAAAATGTAGGAATTTTCTATTGTTACATGGCCAGGAACATATAGTTTCACATACTTTGAGGATTTGTCTCTGGCAGGAGAAGGAAGTAAATTAGGGTTACAAACCCTTGCAGTCTTACAGATGGAAAAGGAACTGTAAGTGATTTTTTGGGAGGGTGACTTTTAAGCTTCTGTTGCCCTTCATGTTTTGTGAAACTGGTCTTATCACTCAAAGACAGCTTTACTACTCCTATAGACATGTGCATACAACAGAAATATTTACAGCCTTTTAAGGTATGTCTGGAATAGTTACAATGTATCTCACAAACTACACAATGCACATGGATGTATAGCAAAATGTAGTGTGTATGTGGTTGCTCTGAGAGTGGATTTACCTCTTTCATCTCACTACATGGGGGTTGCTAGTCTGGGGTAAAGGAGAATCATTCCTCCTCCTCACATCCCCCAGCCTTACCCTGTGCAGTAAAAGAGAACACAACGGGGAAACTGCTTGTACCAAGAAGCTTGTGTGTCTGAAGCAGGTGAAGCTCTGGGTGTCAGTTGGAGACGTCAGAGATTTCTGACACAAGAGAAATCACTGGCTGTGCCGCTGTAGAAATTTCCCTTTGCACTTGCCCGTTTCTGCACCTGGTTTGCAAACAGCACGGGGATTACATCCTCTGTTCTTCCCAAACTGCAGATAGGAGCAAAAACTGCAACCAAAAAGATAATCCTTGACTCTTGTTACATAAAGGATGGGCTGTTTTCCAAGGGCCCTGCTGAAAGGGACACAGGTGTCACCTGCAGGCACACTAGCAGGGAACCTGCTTTGGCTGGGGATGGCTGGCGTGTCAGATGCACTGCAAATCTAGGATTTTTGTGCTAATGGAGCAGTGGAAAAGGCCCCGGCTTAGCAATGACTGGGGGTCAGGGAGGGGAAAATCACGGATATCACTGCAGCCCTTCAGGAGAAAGCAGCTTGTGGAAAGAGCAGGGCCCCTAAACTCTTCTGCCTCGGAGTAAAAGCTGCACTGCTCACAGCATGCACGTGTGTGTGTGTGCATTGCTCTCAGCAGGATGTTTCCCACTGCAGCTGGGCAGGGAAAGGTGAAGAAAGACCAACAGAACCCAAACCCCTTATGGCTTATTATCCATTCACCTGTCTGGAGCATCCTGCTTGCCTGCTCTGCTTCCTAGCCCCTTGGCAAGCCTTGGGTCAGAACGGGTGTGTGCGCTTTGGCTTCTGGGCGACATAGGTCAGAGTAGAGTGGAAATGTCAGGACTGTAACCTAAGCAGAGCTCCCAGCATTGTGATTCCTATAGCAAACAACAGCTGTGCAGTGGCCAGTACAGACTGAGAGCTCTCCTGGGTGCACTCTGGCATTGCTCTTTCACCAAAGGCAGCTTATGTATCTGCTTTGTTCTTCTTCTGCACAGGCCTTCTGTTTTAGGTACAGTGTGCTGCATCAAAAAACCCAAAACATTAATGTCAGTAAATAAGCTGGTCTATTCATGCTCCTGAAATGGACATTCCTCTGGAAAAAGCATGAACTTTTGGGAAATCCTCATGGGTAAGTCTGAAGTCCATGAACTGCAGAGGACACTGAATGGCAGGGCACTGTTTTGTTTTTAAGGTGGTCTTCTATCACCTCTCAAATTTCTCAAAGAAAAGAATGTGGGTTATTGCGATTGATTTTCAATTAATTGAGAATACGTGGTGTCTCTCTCACACCTCCATTTTTCTTATCTATTCCACCACTTTTATCTTCCTATTAATAGACTGTGCCTTGCCTTTTCAGCTTAGTGAGACCTTTCTCACCTACACAACTTTAGTCAATGGGAGCACTTACATAAGGACTGCACAGTCTGCCCCTGTGCATCTTAATGAAATTGGAGAAATGGTGGGGTTTTTTTACCCTGTTCTTTGGGATTGCATTCTTCTTTCTCAAAGACTTTTTTTGGCCTCACAAAATTAGATCACTATTATGCAAAAAACCCACTGTGATCACAGCTTCATTGCACAATGGCTGGACTTTCTTGAATGTTGCTCCCACCTCTTCAAGATTAAGTAAGATCCAGTGGGTTGGACCTTTGATCTGCATAATAAAGGGCAAGGAGGCAGTTTGTAAATCCTTCCTTTCCATTTTTATTCTTTACAGTTTGGGACCTGAAGGCTGAAATAATTTTTGCTTGCTAAGAGGAAACTTATTATTTAATATATATGTGGAGATGCTATTAGGCTAATTAGTGTTGTTAGGAAAAATCGATGTCAATCATCCCACACCAAGCAATGATCTTCTCACAATCAGCAATTTATCATGCATTGCCAAAGCAGGAGGGCTAGGACTATTTTATTCAGATAAATTTCTCATTCATTTAGTCAGTAAATCATGGTGCACTTCATGATAGTAATTTTTTATGTGACTGCATTTTGTTAAGTTTTAATCACACATAATGGATTTTATCTGACAATGAGGTCAACCTGTAGTCTCTTCCTCTGTCATTTGTATCTTACCATCCCATCACGGGCAAGATCACAGTCATACCCAGATGCCCCAGACTGCGAGGGGATAGGGAAATACAGGAGACACAAGAAAATGAGCTGTTAAGACTGATTTTTTAAAAACTGAGGCTTAGGTGAAGATTAATGGTCAGTGGAACAACAGATTATACTTGCTGTATCTTTACATCTGAGTGTAGCTGAATTTGTTTGCAAACTGTTTGCATGAGCTCTTCAATGACATTTTTGAGCTGATCAGTTTGAGTCAGGGCTGCAGGAGCACCTTTAATCCACTGGATACCCTGGTAGGGATGCAGCAGATGCTGCTCTTTTGTCTGCATTCCATAGTGAACTTTTTCATTGGAAAAGCAGTGGAAGATGAGGCGTGGAAGTGAGGCAGGGAACTTTTGTGGTTTTCAATGAGAGACAGGCTCTTTTCTTCAGCTTCATCTTGAGTCTGAACTCTGCTGCAACTTGCTCATTCTTAAGGTGGTAGAGAAAGCCCTGTTGTCTTCATCTGCAACAGGAATGTGCCCTGGATCTTCCTTGCAGCTTCAATACAGTTCTGCTGGTCTTGCTTTTGTTTCTGAATGGCTGTGAAGTGTTTCCATTTGCTCTTTATATACGTGATTTGGTTTGATGTTCTTCCCCTCTGAAGCAAGCTGTAGCTGTCTTTTGCCTTTCCTTTTCTGCTGACTTCCTTATGTTTTGGTCATCTCCTTTCTCTCTACATCCCCTTGCAATCTTTGTCCTTTCTCCTTTCACTCTTGCATTCACTCTTTTTTTTTTTTTCCTTTTTATCAACCAAAAACACTTTAACTCTTCATTCACCCGGTTTGCAAACATAGTAAGTTCTCTCAGCATTATGTCCCTGAAAAGGGAAATGGGAATACCAGGAGAGCACTGGCCACGCTGTTCTGCTTCAGGTTCTAGTGCTGTGCCATTCATGTGGGAGTTGAGCAGCCCCTGACGAGTGCTTGGGCTGGGTGGCTTGTGCAGGCCTGGGGAACAGCTCTGTCAGTCCTCACGGACTGCTTCAGCAGTCCCACTGTGACAGAGAGGACACGTCTCTCTTTTTCTGGGATTCGTACCTGTGTTACATAGTCAGGCCCTTTTTAAACGCCTGGGGCAGAGACCTGCATCTGCTGTAGGTGCTCGTGTGCGCCTTCTGGCACGGACATGGTTTTCTCTGCTCCCTTTCCCTGGACTCAGCATTCATGTGAGATCAGTATATCATTTAGAAAGGTGTTTGAGTTCCTTTGGGACAAAAGGTACCCTATGAGTGTAAAATCCTCCGAATGTCCCAGAAGCCTGCCCATCGGTCTTGGAAGAGCCATTGCAATTCTCCCTCCAGATCCCCTGATTTTTTTCTTTTGTTGTTCCTCTGAGAGAGACAATCTGGAGACTGATGACCCCTTCTCTTACTACAGTACTGGACGGGGGAGAGGAAGAATTAATTGTCCACAAATTTTACAGGAGGTTTTTCTTCCTGTATCAAAAGATTGGGATACCTTGTGTATATTGAGGCTGTGACTTGCCACCCTGTGATGGCTTCCATGTGAAGCCTGACCAGTGCTTTCTAGGTCAAACTCTCTTTAGTTACACTTCTGCAAGTCAGGAATATTCAGTGAAGAGAATGAACTTATACAGAAGCCATTTTAGAAAAGAAAGGAGGTGGTTTATTTGGTAAATGGAAATTGAGTAAAACTTCTCTGTTTCCTTTCTTTCTTTTTTTTCGGGGGGGTGGATTTTTTGGGTTTTGGGCTGGGCTTTTTTTTGCTTTTTTTGTGGGAGGAGGTTGTGGGTTTTTTTGTTTGGTTTTGGAGGGTTTTTTAGTTAATATTGAAGAGAAGAGCACCCTGAAAACATTCTGTGTCTTAGCAGATTTTTAGTATCTCTCTCTGTGTCTTTCTCTGTCTCGCTAACGCAACTTTGCCTACAACCTCATGCATTAGCAATGCAAAGCAGGTTTTGAAAGCCAAGGGAATCCAGATTCTTCCAGATGAACACTGATTTTTAAAAAGATAAAAATCTAGAAAGAATAAAGGTTGTCCAAGTGACATATGGTGTGACAGTGACCCTACTGTAAGGACAGATGTACAGAGCTAATGGTAATCCTACACCAGAGCCAGATAACATTCTGAGGTTAGGAAATCAAAGCCCCATGCTTTGGCTTAGCAGAGAATTAGCATGTGGAGCCTGCCTTAGTTCTAGAAACAGGGCAATTCAGTTCTTAGTCATGTTGCATTGGGGGCTTTCAGCTTTGGTAGTAGCAAGATCCTACTTCATCCTGTGCAGGAACATCAGACTCCTGTATTTTGACCAGGGAACAGAATGTGTTTAGTAAAGCTTCGGTGTTAGATGGATTTGTGGAGAAGGTGTATACTGCTTCTGATAATTAGTTCAGAGAGTTCATGTCTGTTGCTGCAGAAACAGGTCATACACTGCTTAAAAGCCGTGTGAAGTTGGGCAATAAATGCTGCTGTTCAGAGCAGAGTTCTGGGGCGGAGGCTGCAGCAGTTGATACACAAGGGTTGTTTTGGGGAGGTTTCGCATGGGGACCCCAGGAAGCAACCTACAGCCAACCAAGCCTGAGGCTTGTACAAGAATCACCTCAGCACACAGAAGTTTACCATCCTTGAGTGACACAACTGAGCCCCGAGGCTTGGAATGCAGCCGCAGTTCCCTTGACTCCTGGTGCAAGGCAGCCCTCTGGCCAGCAGAGTTTTGGGGCAGCTTCAGGCGGTCAAGCATCGTGCAAAGGCACATTCTTCTTCCACAGGGAGAGGGGAGTACACAACACAATTATTTCAGTTCCCAGTGGCTTGGCATGGAGTGAGTTAATACCTTGTTACATAAATGTTGTGCCCGTGTTTAAAAAAAGCCGTAGTCAGTAATGAAAACCAGGAATTTTTTGTGTTCGCTAGCAAGCTACCTCTACCTCACCCAAGCCTACCTCTCTCTGCCCTACTGCTTGTGACTTCCCTCCCTTTCTTCTGTTTTTAAAATATCTCTAGCAATGAGATCTTCCTTATTTGTATTTTCTGAAAATACAGAAAGTAGGTCATGTCTTCCAATACATGATATCTGTAGCAGTCCTTGGAAAAGAGAAATTAATAGGGTAGGACCATCATTCTTGGTGCAGTTTTGGATGCCTTAGCAGCATTCAGTTAGGCTTGATTTTTAAAATGGCAAAATGAGCCCAGTATCAACAAAAAAGATGATCGTCACTGAGACATTTTGACCATACTCACTGCATTTCCTTTTATGTTTACTTTTACTTTCCCACAAAGTATAGGAGAAACACACAAATCTTAAATGTCTAAAGGCAACATACGAATAAAAAGAAAAATAATGTTTTCAGAGAAGTCTCCTGGCTTAGCTGCAGAAAGTAGACAAGGATTTAAAGAATTTGTTGATGTTGTTCTTAAAAGCCTATGCACATGTTTTGTATTGGATCATTATTGGTCAGGAATGGGGACCTGTCCAATTTTTTTCTTATTTCCCATCAAATGTTTTCTGTCACAGTATCTGGATACAAGTCCAAAATTAAGGTTATGACAAAGTTGTTGTATCTCAGTCACTCCAAAGTCAAACTGCTTTTTCTATTTAAAAGGCATGTCAGATTATTTAATACAATCTTTTTGAAGGAGTTTTGGGCTTACAAATTCCTCTAGAAAGAAGCTTGGGTGTTTATTGTCATCTCTCTTTCCATTTTGCATTCAAATGGTGGTGTTATTAAATTTTTTTTTTTAATTGGCCTCTGTGTGTATCTGTCTCTTCTTTCCTGTCGCTTCATCTGCTTCTTGTTTCCCCCCCTGCAAGCAGAGTTACATCCTCTTGTTAGAATAATGCATGATGGGGGAAAAGAGGAAACTCATTAAAATACTTAAACCAGGAAATAGTCCACTTACACAATCCCCTCTTGTTTTTGATGGTGTCCCTGGAAGCTGGAGCACAGTTAGTCATTTCTGCACACACAGGCAAACAAGCACCATGAACAGTGAATATTTAAAATCCAGGCTGTTAGCAGAGTGTCTGTGTTGGGTTTTGTTGCAAGTGATGGATCACTAACAGTTTAAAACTCAGAGACTGGGAACTTCTTTTGTAAATTGAAGGGGATTATTTCATGCTGTTGAGAATCCCTGTCAGAATAGAAAAGTTTATTAGTAGAGATAGGATTGTGCATCCAGGGGTTGCTTGCAATATATAATTTACTCAAAACATACACACGTAGCAAAAATCAAACCAAGCAGCCAAGATTTCAGCTCTGAGCTGATCCTCTCAGATCAAGCACATGAATAGGAAACACTTCATAATACCTTACAACTGTGGTCTGATCAGGTTTTTACCTTGTGAAATACGGTTTGGCTCAGCACCTGATAAAGTTGCTTGTAATATAATGGGCTTGCTCGGTAATGGTGGTGTGAAAAATCTTTTAATTATACATAATCGTTACTGAACTTTATGGTAAATCTTTTTTGGAGTGCTAAAAATTAATAGAATCATAAGAATTGAGCCAGTGTGTCTGTTCTTGTTCCATACTCTTGACAGCAGGTGCAGTATTTCAGGTCACACAACTGTGTTCTTCATATGCAAAGGGAAGTCTTCAAAAAGGCAGTGATGCCCTCAAACCCCACAGAAAGTGAGTGCAGGTTAGATCTCTAATTCTCATTTCTTCTTATAAAAATTTCTCTCTGCATCTGTATTATTTTGATCTGACTAGACAAGAATGCCCAAACATCTTCCACAGTTGGTAAATTTGATCAGAAACTCTGACAGATAAATATGATACCTGCTACCTTTCCCATATTCTGGGTTTCACAGGCATTAGCTGTTAGCTCTTAAAGTTATAAGACCCAAATTCAGAATAGGGAAAGAAAATGCAATAAATATTTCATTTCTCCTGTTTGTCACCCTGTTTCTATCAGAGTTGTGCTAAAGGGCTTTTGCTTCCTATGACACCCCTCCATAGCTTGCATCAGGGCTTGATGTAGCACTGGCATTTTGGAAAATCCCTGTAGTTCTGGGGACTTAAAAACTGGGCTTAGGAATCGTGGCCCCTGTACTTAAGTCAGTGATCTTCCCAGAGAAACCTCCCGGAAATGAGGTTGTAATTTTTAGAGAAAGATGGGCAGCCAGCTTCAGGACACAGCTTTTTCCCTAGAATGAGCACTTATTGGTCATTGGAGTAGAGCAGGAAGGCTCCAGAGTGGCAATACTGTCTTGGCAACTGTGTTTTAATGTGTTTTCCATTGCGAAGCTGAGCTGCTCACAGCCCCCTCAAAACCCATCAAGTGCTTGTCAGCAACTTGGTCTTTGACATACTCAAATCTCAACCTGCTTCTGTGCATCTGCACTCCTCTGCCTTTAAACATCCCACTGTTCTTTTGAACCTTGAAAGGGTGAAGGAATGCACTGCTAATCGTTACCTTCTGCTGAATGATGCCCTTGATGGGCCTCTCAGAGAGAGAGAGGGAGACAACACTTCTCAGACTTTCACCTTTTTGGTTTGGAAGATCCTTTTTTTCCCCTCCAAGTTAGTCAGGGAGGTATCAGTGTCCTTGGGTCTCTTGCCTCGCAGCCCAGGATAAGCCTTTGCTCTTTTACTCTGACAAAAGAACAATGAGTGAAGGCAGACTGAGGCATTTGCAGCTGGCACAGAAACCTTATGAAATATTGAAGCTTCGTTGAATGTGGAGTAACTGGGACCTCCAGAGTTCTCATATGGAGGTAGAGAGGAGGCCAGGTCCCTCTGGTTGAGCAGAGAGATGATCACTGAGAATTGTGCCTTGCTGCAGTTCTCCTTGGGTTCCTCAGCCCTCACTCTGAGCACAGCTGCTAAGGGCCATTATTAAACCAGAGAGAGATTTCTTGCTTTTCACACACTAAGGTCACTTTGGCAAAGAATTAAACAAACGTGAGACAGAAAGAGGGCTGAGGACCAGACATCATCTTCCAAGGTGGCAAATGTTGCAGTAGTCATGAAACCCCAGCAGAGAAAGAAGGTACCTTTTCCTGCCTCATCTGTGGATGTGCAAAGGCCTGACACTTCCAACCTCCTTGGTGAGTGCATCACCCATGATGAGTGCACATCTTTCTAATTTCCAGAATTGTCTCACCGTAGGAGATTTGATCCTGACTAGCTGAGAGGCTGGCAAGTAGCAGAGAACATATAAGGGGTACAGACACAGGGAACTACTTCTAAGCTTTCTTATTTGTGAGCTAGAATGATGTGTAGCAATATTGACAATTTCATATCAAAATGTACTAAAATACAGAGCTTCCTATTGGGCTTTCTGTGAGCCACACCTCCCCAAAATCCAGTCACCCACAAATGAAACACCAACAGCTTCAGCTGGACACTTTTAAATATAGTAAAAAGTTTTTGAGAAAACGTCCAGGAGAGTGTACATTTTTTGGGACATGCGGACCCATTTTTCTCTGTAAAGTAGAGAGGCTGCTCTGTGCAGGTTGAACAGGAGAGTGGAGCAGCCACAGGAACTAGAGTGCATTTTCTCCCATCAGTGAAGAGATCACTCTAGAGTTCCACCTTGTTATATGGCAGGCTGAAATCTTGCATGATTAATGGACAAAATGAAATTTAGATTATGTGTTTTTACTCTTCCTGTGACCTCTACTTTCTCCTGTATCAATTGAAAGCAGTCTGTCGGGGAAAACAAAAAAAAGAAGAAAACCTAAAATCCTATATAAATGTTCAGAAGAGAAGGGGGAATGGAGAGGAAAGGTGCAGAGCCCCTCTGTAAATTGTATGCTGTCCCCAGGAACCATAGCTTCCAAGGTCTGAGTCCTACAGTACTGAAGCTTGAGGAACTAAAATGTGGAAAAAATGCCAAAGTTTTAGGCTGCCCGTCAGTAGGCACCACGTATGTCAATCACCCATGTGGAACTGCATCCTATGGGAAATTTGGTTTTCCTGCTGCAGCTGTGCACAGGAGGTGACCTGGGGTTCAGTCAAGCTATTGAAACAGATGCTTTTCCCCTTCTGGAAGGAAGTTTTAGTGTGTTGCCCATCTTTGGACTCCTGTTTGGGCTATAAATTTGAAGATACGAGTCTTAAAGGCAGAGGGAAATCACTGCTTGCCTGCAGGCATGGAGTTCTTTGGCAGTTTTGACATCCTTCAGTGCTGCCTTATGATCAGAGCACGGATCTCTGAACCCACTCAGGGACAGCTGCATGTGTGGAGGCACCAGGAGCCTGTCCTCCTTTCATGCCTCTGCCTGTAATATCAGAAAGCAAAGGTTTTCCATGCCGGTTACAGACTGCTTTGACAGAACAAAATGTGTCTTGCTGTGCCCTCTGCAACTTCATTCGTTGTGGGGGAAATGCACATATAAATCCTATATTCACTTAAAATAGCTAAAAATCAATGTGTAACATGAATTGCTACCCCAATAACCTCAGCAGGAAAGGTTAACACAGTACGACTAGAGCAGGAGTATAATACCAGACTGCATGAAATTGCTAATTCCCCCTTTTTTTCCACGTGCGACCATTGGACTTGGGAACTCAGGCAATGTGGTTTCATTTGAAGAGACCAAAACCCCCCCCGTAACTTCTGCCTATGCCTGAGTGTCAGAAGGGTTGATGAGTGAGAACCATGCTTTCAGCTACAGAAGATAATCCATGTTTTCCAGCTTGAATTTTAGCACAAAGTTATCTGGTGTCTTCTTTGAAAGACCTCAGATCCTGCAAGAGTCTTAATTTTTGTGTTTTGGAAAAAGGAAAGCTTGAACGTGGTACCTGGAAAAATGGGCAAATGGAGAAAACTACAAAACTTAATGATACTGAGAAGAAATATTGAGGTCTGATGTCTTCTTTCTGGTGACCGGTGACTGGACCCGAGGAAATGGCCTGAAGTTGTGTCAGGGGAGGTTTAGGTTGGATATTAGGAAAAAGTGTTTCACCCAGAGGGTGGCTGGGCACTGGAACAGGCTCCCCAGGAAAGTGGTCACAGCACCAACCCTGACAGAGTTCAAGAAGTGTTTGGACGATGTTCTCAGGCACAGGGTATGATTCCTGGGATTTCCTGTGCAGGGCCAGGAGTTGAACTCAATGATCCTTGTGGGTCCTTTCCAACTCAGCACATTCTATGATTTTAGGGATTTGCTTCCTGATTTTTAAAAATTCAAGGTTGGCTGCTGTGATGGTCTTCTAGTCTTCCTAGCATAAGGGTAACAGAAATGCTGTAAGAAACCTCAGGGTTTCCCTTGGGAATCAATAACTAGGTCATGGGTATTACTGCTGTGGAGGTACATATAGTTTGCCTTAAATTGTTCTGAAAATCAGAGGCTTAAAGGAAGAGGAGATGGTTCTGAGCAAAAGCTCTTTTTCATTATCCTTTTTCCGTCCTTTAGTCAGGTATGTTTTTCCATCCTTTAATCAATTTGTCCAGATTCCATTTTTCTTTTGTTGTCACTTGAATTATCAAAGTTGGCCAGTACAAAATTAAGGTGGGTAGCGACACCTATAGTGAGGACCTCGCATGACTTCCTTGTGCCTAACATTACATGATTCTCAACAGGTTGTCTTGGCCACTTTCTGCCTAAAGGCTTCTGCTGTTCTGCTGCAGTACAGTGGGAGATCCCTTCTCCATGGCATCACGATGCAGGGGCATGCTGAGGAACTCAGGACATGATGCACTCTTGTGCTTTGCCTCTTCGTGCCACTTTTTTTTTTTCTGACTCCCATGTCAGAATTTTCTATGCCTATTTTGTCAAATTCTGATGGTTCCTTTTGTGAAGAGTGTGTCATCTCTGCTAGGGCTGTCTGTTGCTACAGGGAGAGGCATAACTCAAGTGACCCACCTCTGGAAGTCATAGTGGGAGACCAAGCACCATAGCTTTTATCTTGAAGTTGCTTGTCAAGGTCAGTCTGGTCCCTGAAAAATCTCTTTGTCTCCTGTTTCTGCTACAGTTCTGCAGTGAGCTTGTGATTTGTAGATCAGTTTGCTCCCTGTAAAAATCATCCTGTTGTTTGAGTCTTAGAGAATTGCAGAAAAAAATCTTAAATGAGATTTTTGAAGTCCCTTTGTAATGGCTGTCCTTTTCTTATGAAGCCATCGACCAAATGCCTTAAACATCAAGTTAAAGACCATGTTCTTTGTAGAGGTGTCGGTGGTCATGATACGTGTTCAAGAGTTGAATACATGTGTAATTGAACATACCTTTCTACGCAGGTATTTTGACCAGACAGTCAGCTAATAGCTCTGAATAAGATACTCTGCCCTTTTACATCAGTCCATCTGCCACTCAGACTTGCTTAGCAAGATATATGCTGCTTTTTATGCATATAACTCTTGTTAATGCTAAGGGTCGTTATGAGTGTGGTTCGAGAGGTGTCCTTGCTTCATCCTTTCAGGATATTGTCCCTGAGGAGAAGGAGTTGCTGTTTTGTATGACATGGCTGCCCAGAAATGCTTGCAAATCAAACCCTTTCATTTGCTGTTTGTGCAGGGAGTGGGGAGGAGGGGGGCTGCACACCTTAAGAAATCTCTCACCCAGCATCTCACTTTAAAGAGTCTTTTTAGGTTTGCAGGAGTGCACAAAGGTATTCAGATAGGAGTGCACAAAGGTATTCAGAGACATCCACTTTGAATAATTTGATATGAACTGTCTTGTCAGTCAGTTAGATATCTGTCTGCAAAGTCTGTTTTTAAAAAATTAGTTTTGGTTTGGTGCTATGTCCTGTCTAAACTGGGAGGGGTGTCTGGAAACCCTAAATATGTTTCCAGCCTCTAAAACAGCTGGCCACATAACTTCTCTTTTTCTTCTTCTCTTACTGGTAGAACAGTTTCACAATGTATCTTTTCTTTCATGTTGCCCATCTGTTCAGTTTGTTCAGTTCTGTACTTTTTTTTTTTTTGGGCCAGGATTTCCATTATTCCTCCAGCAAGGCATGTAGTTAGGGCATAAGGCATAGCAAGTGGTGATTATCTGTTCAACATACAGCAAACGGGAGTGAAGAAAAGCAGAGCTTTATTTACACAACAGTCCCAGTCTGTGCCATGGCACTACAGTAAGTGCACAGGAGGCTTGCAGCGACGTGGCTACACATGTTCTGGAATATGGGTACTCCATGTGTTGTTTTTCAGCCTCCTGGGAGAGCCTGCCTGCTAAAGTTCTGCAATCTGGATCTGCTGTGTATTCAGTGTTATTTTTGTACCAGCTGATAGTATAAAGGCTGAATAAATTTGCTTCATGTTAGACGTGGCCCTCTGCAAATAAATGTACATGTTAAGAAAGCCCTCAATGACATAATTACTTGTCTGCAAGCCACGGTATCATTGTGCAGGGTAATTAGTTCTGTTTATTTAAAGGAGTCCCGGAAAGCTATTAGCAGGTGCCAGTAGACCAACAAGAAGAAAAAGAAAAGATAAACACCCATGTGTGGTGGTTATTAGTTGCATCATCATACTACTTGTAAGAAATGGTAAGGAATTGGACTTGCTGTCAGTGGCCCCAAGTACCAGCAATCCTGTTTCTCCTCACCGGTGATATCCACGACTTGTGGCGGCTTTGATAGGATGCTCATTTTTATGTGTTAAGTGCATGATGCTTGTAAAAACAGCAGTAGTCTTGTTACCACTTGACATGACACTAGTTTTAGCTGTTTATGCTGACACACCACTGTAGTCTTTTTAAAGCTCCAGCCTGGGCTGAGATTCATTAGAGACCTTCCAAAATGATACCAGTACAGCATCTGAGCTGATTTCTTTATGCTTCCTGCTCCAAACAAGAGGAAGAGAGGCAGTGTAGCCCAGTGGATGGTCCTCTCTTGCTTGTCAGATTTATTTTCTGTGGTGAAGTAGTAGTTTTTGGAAAAGCAAATGAGGTACGTCATTTGTCTGTAGGTTGACTTACACAAGGGATAGGGAAGGGAATTCTGTCTGTAACCCCTGAGAGATGGAAAGGAAACCTTCTCCAGCATGGGTTGTGTGCAGCTGACTGGTGGCCCCAGCTCCCAGTACGGATGTTTCCGGGGCAAGGGCTGCAGCAGTGGCTAAGTTCAAATAGATCTTGCATATATCTGGGCCTTATGAATTCAACAAGCTTAAAAGGAGTGTCAGCTACAGCATTTGCTTCTGAAACCTGTGTCATTTAATATATTGGAGCTTTTTCCTACAAGATTTCTAAACTGCCTTATATAGGCTATTAGTGAATTATTTCCCTGTTCTGTAATTGGCTTATAAATTTTACAGAGGGGTTATTAGCTATAAAAGGTTATGACAAATGACCTATGAGAAGGAGGAAAACTTAGTTTAACTTTTCTTCCCTGCCTCCACCCCTAGGTTTAGCAGCTGTGCTAAGTCTAGGCAGGCTCTCGGTCTTTGTACCTGTGAGATCAGTGATTGATCCCAGGCTCCAAGGAAAGGGCATCTCGCGCGAGGGGAATAAAACCTTCTGGAGTTCCCCGCTGAGACTGTAGAAACTGTTAGTGGTGAGCTGCCCCAGTCAGCTGAACTAGAGACTATAAGTGATAGTAAGGGCCCTGATCTGAGTCTCTGTGCTGAGAATGTGCGCATTTGCTACACTAAGTCCTCACACAAATTGGAATAGTTTTGATGGAAGCTGCATCTCCCAAATTCTGTTAGGTCAGGCGAGAGGATGTCGCTGCCTGCAAAAAGGGACAGTCTTCAGAAAGTGCTAGGAAACCTCTGGTGGTGGTGTGTGACTATAATCCATCTATTATCTGTCAGAACTCCTTTGTCTGAGTTTCTGCAGAAGCTCATTTTCAGATCTCTGCTCTTCAAGGTGTCCTGGGTAATTTCTGTGTATAAAGCAAGCCATTAAATAAATAAGTAAATCCCATTTTCTCAGTACCCTCAGGTCGCATTTTTTATCGGGGCTGTTCGTTAAATACCTTTTGCTTCTGAATGTTCTCACTTCTACATACCATGTGGTATAAATAATACTGCTAGGAATCTGAAAGCTGCAGCTTTTTATGGCCAAACTGTGATATTATTCTCTGAATTCACACTGCTAATTTTCCTGCTGGTAGCTCGCATCCAGCCCACCTTTACCTGCAGCCACCCTGTCCTGTTCACCATCAGCTGCTCTGGGATTACTGCATGTGTAATGCACCTGCAGTCACTCAACCTGAAAGTGTGGGGGAAGGTAGCCAGGAAAACATATGAGTAAGATTTTTGCAAGCATATTTGAGTCATTTTTCAGGAGTTTCTTGTTTCCATGGGAATTAGTGAGTGAGGGAAGACATAAGTGAATCTTATTCCTTGCTTTAGCCTCAAGTCTGGCTGCATCAACCTGCAGAACCTATAATCTAGACCCAGGGGTGACTGAGAGAGCTCATTTTCCTTTTTAATTATTATTGCAGTGAGTAGACGGTGACCTATCATGGGAGGAGAGGAATTGTGTGCCTACTTGTTAGAATAGCCCAGCACTGCAGTCCAAACTTTCTCGTGTGGCTGTAAATATGCCAGGCCTGCCTTTGTAGCGAACTACAAGTGCTCTCAGACTTTTGAGAAGCCCAGGGAGACAATTCCAGATCCTAAGAAAGAACAATTCATCTCTTTCCCCATCTCCATGTACACACATACACCATCCCCTTGTCTCTTTTTAGGTCATTTATAATCAGCAGTCGTGGAGCACTGGCCTCATTAGTGATATAGCCATTCCTTCAGTGCTTCAGAAATAATCATTTAGAAAAAATGCACAGTTTTCTTCCCTTGAGAGCCCATGAGTGATGAATTTATTTCAGTCTGGCTGTCTTAGCTGTCTTGCTCAGCCTTATCTCCATATTTATTTCAACAAAAAATGTACTTTGGGAACAACAAAACAGAGACAGACAGAACAGCCTGGGCAGAGAGGGGTTAACCAGGGAGATGGCATTGGAAAGCTGGGGCTCAGGGGAAGGCGTTTTTATTCAGAATCGGTTTTTAATGTATATACTTTCTGAGTGTTTGTGTTTGTAGAGGTTTAGAAGTCCTGGGATTTGGACACTGATTTATTCATAGGACACCATTTAGAGAATAGACATTGTCCCCTGAGTGGTCCCAGCCACCGACCTTTCTCCTGAAGAGACCATCCCTTTTGTAATAGCGGACAGGTGATTAACTCTCTATGCCAGCTAATGACTCACTAGCAAGCACCGCTAATTGTGAGTGGCCGAGAGGGCCGGTGTCCTGGGACTGATGTCCTCAGCAGCCCCCTGCACTCAGGGTCCAGCTGCATATTCCTCCATCTCCAGGAATCAACACTTGCAGCTACTGTAAAGCAGAGTCACAGAGGGACTGAAACTCACGATTTTGATTCTGCCAGTGACCGTTTCAGTAATTGAGTGTTACGTTCTGGAAGCCGAAGCTCCAAGGTCAGTGGTCAAGGACTGGGAAGCAGAGCTCCCGTCTCTTCTTCAGACGTCCTGGGCAGCCCATCTGTGCCACCACTTCCCAGTGTGCACATCAGAATTCCTCTGAATTCCTTGAAATTATGCTTTCTAAGGATTGACTTTCCCAATAGGTAAGCTCTTCCAGGTGTTGGCACCCCTGCTCTGCCCTGCCACTGGGCAAATAAATCTGAGTATAATGGCATCATCTTCTGCCATGAGGTCACAAGCACAAGTCAGCTGTGTGCCGTGTATTATACTTGAAGTTTGAGTTCATGTGTACTTACAAAAAGGTCCACTGACCCTGTCCTCTGCCAAAATATAGCCCCTCTCCATCCCTCTTTCCCTCTTCCCCGGCTCAGGACATGCAAGCTCACATGTGAAGTGGTTTTCCCACTAGGGCTTTGCCCGCATTTCATTTGTTCCCTGGGACAGCTTTTCTGAAGCATCTGGAATTTGTCATTTTTGTGTGCAGTTGTAAAGTACATGTAATTTGCCTTTCTCTGCATTTTCAGAAGCAGTTCCTATCCAGATTTACTTACAGGCAGCACTTGTGTGCCAAAGACCCGACATTTGACTGCAGGGATCCAAGCAGTTATGCATGTAGCAGTGCTGTTGTATCTTTTGTGTATGTGCACACATATTCTTAATGCCTCTTCCAGGGTTTGTTTTCCTTACTGGGCATGGCATTCATTTACCTAAAACTCTTCCCCTGCTGGCTTGCTGATTAATAGATATTCCCGAAGTTTTCTTTCCTCCTCTACCCCTTTTATACTGAACTTTCAAAGGTCCAAGCTAACCAGTTCTCTATGAGCATAAAGATGAGAGGTGAGGGACTAATATTTAAAGCCAGTTCAAATGCTGCTTGTGTCAACCTTCAAATTTAGAGACAAATGTCCCCCTCCAGTCTTTTTCTGTTAAGGCAAAATGATTGTTTAGTTCTTTTCATCTGTTTTCTTTATGCATTGCTGTCTAATCACCTCGGTAGCAGGCCTGTAACCAGGTAATGGGGGAATAAGTAGCAGTTGGCTTGCTTTCTTCTTCCCTAAGAAAAATCAGTTCATGCATCTGCCCTACTGTAGAGACAAGCATCAACAGCTCAGGAGGTCTGGGGGGCTGGTGGTATAACCAGGAAGGCTCGGAAAGGTGGCATCTCTCTGTGAACAGGCAGAGCTGTCAGGGGAGAAATTTAGCACTTTGTTCTTTCCAGCTGCTGGCTGGGAATGCTTTCAGCTTTTGCAAAGTCAGGCCTTTCTTGCCTTAGAAGAATTTACCTAAGAGGAAGCATAGAGCAATATCTTTGAAATGCTGTGCTGGTCACCTTTATTTTACAGGTGGGGAAAATTACTTTAAAAGAATCTTACATCAGGCAACAGTTGGGGGAGAAGGAATGGACTCTGAAAGAGAGCGGGTAATTTTCACTTTGCTGTATAGGCCTCAAGGATATCTCTGCTTTCTGACAGAGAAACTCCTGAAAGTCTCAAAGACATTTTTTTTCATCTTTATTGAAAAGCTGGAAGCTTTGCATTTACAGAACAGATGCCCTTTGTTACAAATTTTTCATTCTTTATTGAAACAGATATGAGGAAGAATTCATACCACACAAACTCAGGGGGAAGCAGCATTTCAAATGGAATGATTAAAAACCTTGCCTTCTCCCATTGCTTCATTTTTCACTTGTGACTCCTGTGATGTCACCCATTTGCTCTTCTCAAGTTGTCACAGCTTTTGCTGGAGAAGAGAGGAGAAACTCACCTTGGATGTCCATACTCAGTGTGAAAGGTAAGTGAAAAAGAAAATAGAGGAGGGGGAATATCTCTTTTGATCTTTTCAGATCAGACTGAACTCAGGATCAATCCTGGGTCTGTACCTGATATGCTTTCTTGATGCTCATTAAGTTGAACTTGTGGTAACCTACTGTAAAACATTTAGGTTTCAGGCACGAGAGCAGGCTAAGAGGCTGTGCAGACCAGCACTCCCAGATGAATGATCAGAAGTGACGGGTCAATACCTCCAACAAAACCGTGGTTGAGACCAAGCTCATGGTTAAGGCAGTGTGGGAGGAGGGTCCTCTGTGCAGGCAGGGAATGACGAGTGCAATTGAGGTTGCTGGATCTTACACCTTACGTGTTAGTCAACTAAACCACAGTTTATACCAAAAGTCTGTGAGCTTCTGTGAACTGTATGGTTGCTAGGGATATTAATTTACTAAAAATGCTTCCTGTAAGGTCTTTGTAGAGTTACATCCTGTGAGCTTCTTTTTCTGTTAATCTTTTCTTTTGTGAGGCTGAATTTAGTGCTAGTGAGGAAAGGCAGCCTGATGTCCATGGAAAATGAAATCCTGTATTTATCCATAGACTAAATGCCAGCTGTTCCAGCAGTGGAACCCACTGCAAGATTGAATTCAGCTCAGTCAGCCCTCTGCTTCCCCTTGGTTTGCCTTCTCCAATTGCCTGTTGTACAGTGAAATTGGTAAAATGGATGTATCCATTCTAAATTAGACTGACACCACTCAGTTGCCCAGATGCCTTTCAGTAGCTTTTCAGGTTTTGTCAAGTACAGTGAGACAGAGCCACTTGCTTTAAACCTGTCAGTCAAAGCAGGTGCTTCGGAAGAGCTGTGCCTTACTTCGGAGCTCCGCTAACTGTGGTATATGCTAACCACTAGCAGAGCTCAAAGGTGTAGGGTTTTCTGCATCTACCCGTGGAGAAACCCTTCAAAACCCTGCCCATCACCCTGCCCAAAACAAAACCTCCACACAGAGCTCAGGTGCTGCTGCTGCCTTCACGCAGGAGAGGTAGGTTTTCCTAGAGACACCGCTCTTCCAGCATCCTCATGTCCCAGCTGGGACACAGGGCTCTCTAAAAGGCTGAGCTGTAAGATCCCTGCTTGACCACAACCAGGCGTTACAAGCTTCAAGCTTCTTCACTGCCAGGGCCTGAGACCGGCATGTCACAAGCGAGGTGACTTTAAATGTGCCTTCTGGCCTTAAGAAGTGTTGAAGCCTTTGTCAGAAAAGGACAATTAAAGCAGAATCAACAGAATGCAGACCACAAGTTGGAGGAAGTGATGAATGTTTTAATGAAAAATCCATTAAATTTTCTAATTACTTTTGCTCCCAACACTTGATCCTGATTCTTTTTTATCCCTATTATATTGGTTTGTCAACAGCTACTAAGGCCAGTTTTAAAGCTGAAGCAAAAACATTGGGCTTGTACTACTTCTCCTGATGTTTCAGCCTCAGGTGGTTTTGCTTTAGGCTGCAAACACAGATCAGCCTTCTGTGGTTCTTCGCTTTTTTTGCATGTTTGTTGTATCTTGTAAGCAAACCTAGATTAATTGTATTTTTCTTCCCCTCTACATCTGACCATCTTGAATGGCTGTAATACCTGCAGGATATGGTTGAGTCAGGAATTCAGATGAGTTAATATCTTCCTTTAGCCCGTAGCCAAATGCAGGAAATCCCATCCCAAAGCATCCTAGCTTTCTCTAGTTTGGCTGTTGCAATACCGGTTTTAGACTTCAGATTTCCACATCTCTGGTTTGTAGATATGAGCAATCCTCCTTACCCTCCTTCCTTGTACACTTAGTTTTTCTGATATTTTGACAGTAAGAAGTTCATCACACTGAGCAAATTCTGCCCAACTCCACAAGGTGTGATTGCATTAATGGGAAAGTGGTGCTTTTTACCAGAAATCCTGGAACAAAAGCAGTGCCCCCTGTTACCAAGCTGGCTCCGAGCAACCAGGCTCTATTTCTAGTCTGTGCCTCACTCTTAACCCTACAGCCATTTTCTTAATTGCTTCCTCAACAGTTTGACTGGCTGCTTTCACCACCCCCGCGCCCCGTTCACCAGAGCCACCGAAACTTGGAATTTTGCAGAAGTCTGTGCAGCAGGATTGTGGCTGGATGTGGGATCAGAAGTCACCAGTCAGCTGCTGGTGGAGCTGCTGCCGGAGTTCTGTGCTAACATCAAGCTAAGCCACTATTCCCCTAACAAAACTTGCTATCAAATCTTTGATAAGCCTTTGGCTCATCTGATGTTTCACCCAACTTTACTAAAAAGCTAGCAGGTTTCCTGACAGACTTACCAGGAGCAGGATTTAACCCTTGTTAGCTGGTACAGTGCTGAATGCCATACCTTGGCTTATCTACTCTAGGTATGGAAATAGAATTTGCCTTGTGTTACATGACCCAGGGACTTGCCGTCATGCTTGATGCAAGGCTCTTTTTGTTACATGTAGAAAAGTTGAGGTGAGATTCATTTTCTTGCAGTTTCTCTCATTTTTCTAAAAATCTGTAGAAGGTGGTGGGAGATAAGTCCTTGGTTTTAATTCCTCTAAGTCTAAAATTAAATTTCCGTATAGGAGAATAGCCTCTAAGAAAGCTGTGGGACCAACAGGTAGGGATGATGTAAATGGTGATGGCAGCAACGCTGTAGAAATCCACACATAAAGCACAGGGATGCAGGTCTGGTGTCATTTCTGCTGCTGGCACCAACTCTCTTGCCTACACATGCGAAGATGGGGAGTGAGGAGCTTCGGGTTAGAGCAGGATTTGCAGCCCTGCATCAAAATGGCAGTGCTTTGTTAGGGCCTGTCTTCCAGAGGGCCCTTTCCCGGCTGACACCAGATGAGAACGAGAGACACAGCGTTTTCTTGGTGTTTTGCCTGTGCTGTTCTCCCGTTCTTCCCTCTCCATCCTCCCCCCTCCCCTATTCCCCTGCACTTCTCTTACTCCTCACTGCCCACATCGAACATGTACAGATTTTACGGTTCACTGGAGAATAAGTGGCTGTCATTTCACAGATGGGCCAGGATGTAATTAGCCACAATGCATCGAAGTAATGGAACAGATGTCTCTTTGTAAACGGAGTTTGCTGTTGCGCACTCTGTGTGTGTGACCTGCCGACTGCTCCGGGCGATTCCTCCTGGCTCCCTGGCCCCCTCCCCTCTCTCTGTTGTTGAGCCAAGGGCTTAGCTCACATCAAGTGTTTGTGTGTTTGCCGGTTTGTTTTTCTCCCTCTCTCATGCGCTCATCTCTCCTCCTGTAAGGCCACTGATTATGTGACGGATTGTTAGCAAGCAGAACCTGCATTTATCGATGGAGTCATTCAAAATAGAAAAGGTGATACCCCTCTTATGAGATAATTGGCAGTTTCAAGTTGCTTTTATTACCCGATGATAATACACCAGTAAAATCATAAATTACTGTTATGATGCCCAGCCTCCTCCTTTCTTTTTTTTCTTCTTTCTTTAACTGAAAATAAAATAGCTGTTCTCCCTGAGCCCTCAAATTAGTATTTATATTTTAGATAAGAGATGGTCTGTTGGACTGATTACAGTGGGATAATGCACACAAACTGACAGAAAACACAGCCACTCTCAGAAAAGTGTCCATCTGACTCAGCTAGGAACTGCAATCCAACCACCAGTCCAAATTTAACAGGGGCAAAACCAGAACCTACTTCCATATTCTCACTTTGTAGAGCAAGCTTGTCTCTTTGGGTACAGAAAACAAATTAATTTAATCTAGAGAAAGATGTCTGTGCCCATGAAGGGTTGGAACAAAATTATATTTAAGGTCTCTTCCAAACCAAACCATTCTATAATTCTACAATTCATAGAATTCTCTTTTTTAATATTATTGAGACATATTTTCAGGCTGTATCTATGCAGGTTTTTCATTCCTTTAGCTCCTGAATCCTGTACATCTTCATACTGACAGCTCTCCAGCTGTGCTGCTTTAGCTGCTTCTGTTGAGGGTTTCCTGCCAGTGCTGCACACCACAGCAGGGGCCAAAGGGACCCATTGGGCCAGGCTGGCTCTTGGCCTCCAATGCTGAATTAGGCTCCACTTACAGCTCAGCCAGGCAGTTGAGGAACTAAACACTATGAACAGGCACCAGCTACTAGTGGCAGAAACCTAATGGTGACCCAAACAGGAAGGACATTTAAAGAAAACACGACTGTGTTCTTGATGCTTCTGGGTGTTGTCATTGTTTGTGCGTCAGAGCTCTCATAGTCAAATCATGTAGGCCGTCCTTGTGTGTGTATGTGTGTGTGTGCTTGCATGCATTTATGGTTTATTTTCACACAAGCTTCCTGAAGAGCTGCATTGTTTCCCCAGGGTAGTTTTGATGACAAGGTTCCCGTTAGTTCCCCTGGCTTTGACCCAGCAAGCTTAACTTCAGATTGCACGTCTTCTGAGCGTTAACACTGGTGAGATACATTCATCAATGATGGTAAAAAGCAGGTCTTTTGTGTAGGTTGGACTAAATTTTAACCTAGAGCTAAAATGATAAAGAAGCTAAGCAGCGTGATGATGGAGAGCAGAGTGTAAATACACTGGATATGTTGAACCTAGAGAACAGTATCATAACCCAGAGCAATCCTCTGCGATGGTTTGTGGACAAGGCATTGGCCTGCCGCCATCTTCAGCCCATGTAGTGGTTGATTAAAGATTTTAAAGGACACAAGCATTTGGTGTTGGTCTGCAGCTTCATGTGTAGGTCTGGAAGAGCCACAGTGAAACACGAGAGAGAAACAGTAACCCAGTTGGTGCCAGCCCTCCAGAGCAAATCACTCATGCAGTGAGTGGGTTGCTTTAACCTACCAGGTGCTCACAAGGCTCTTCTCACTTGTGTGGACACACACATTGAGCAATCCCCATGCTGGCTTGAAAGCTGGGAAACAGAGAACCTACCAGCCCTGCAGCCACCTACTGTGGAGGGCACCAGAGCTTTTCCAGTAGTCTTTCAGGTCAGCTGGGTATGTGCACAGGATTGACGGTGTTGCAGAAGTCTTCTGAGACGTAGCAGACCAGCAGCAAATTTTGCAAGCACAGTAGTGCAGGTTCCTTTGGGTCAAAGACTATATTATGACACATGCGAAGTAGCCTTTAGTGCAAGAATGTGCATTTCCACAGAAAAAAAAAATAAAGCAAATTATGCTATGGAGTTGAGAGTGTGGCTTTTTAGTTTCCTCTGACAGTTTAAGCAGTAGGTATTTTGTGAGACAAGGAATATGGGGTTTTGGCACTGTTTGTAGCTTTCATCTCTCAATTGAAATGGTGGTTGAAAGTGGCATAGAAAGAGAAATGGTCATTGAGACTCTTTACTGATCATGGGATCTCCATGGAAGAGACCTAGTGATTCCCAAAACTTCCCAGCACTTACAAAGCAGTGTATTTTATATTATAAAGTTCCATAGAACCATTTAATATGTTCCCATTCTTGTATACAGGACTTAGGAGAGTGAGGGACAAGAACAGCTCTGGGCAGCTAAACTGAAAGTCTTGGTCTCTTCCCTCTGGCTCTCAATTCTGGCAATCTTGGGGGACCAGCACGAGACATCTATGACTGCTTTTGGTCAGGATCCCTTGGAAGGATGCCAGTCCCATCACAGATTAATTCTGGGGTCTTTTGGGCAAAACCAGAATCAGGCATTTGCTTCAATTTCATTTGTGGCACAGCCCACGTTCTAGCTGGTCTCCAGAGAAGAAACATCTGTGCCGTCCCCACAGGTGACCTGCAGACTGACGCCACGTTGGGTTTGTTGTGCTGCTGTTCCTGGCCTTGGCTCGTTTCTGCATAGCAAGCAGTGTAAAGAGGAAGGCACGGGAGTGCAGCCCAGCCCCACGATCTCACTAAACCCACTGATCCACACACCTGCCAACGGGATGGAGCACACGGGTGTCGCTCTCTGGGATGGAGCACACGGGTGTCCCTCTCCGGCAGAGGCACTCACGTCTGCAGGCACACTTCCATTGAGTGGTGTCAGCACTGGTTCCCTGAAAACCTCTTGTTCCCTAGGAGGGACTTCCCTGAGCCATCCACTTCCAGCTTCTTCCTTTGGGTTTTGATTTTTTTTTTCCTTTTGACACTCAAATCAACATGTTTATCTCACCTGCATTGATGGAAATTACTCTTAACCCACATTAATGGGAGAGAAAAAATTAATGGGAGAGAAAAAGAAAGGTCATTTGTTGTGGTTTTTCACACTCGTTTTAAAAAAAATTACAGTTCTGTGGGATCCTTGAGTTTAAAAAAAACCAAAACCAGTTCTGTGGGATCCTTGGGTTTCAGTTGACATTGTACTCTGCATGGTTGGTCTGTGATGAAGTTGATACTTGCATGGTATGTTTGGCTGGTTTCATCTGGTCCTTGCCTTTCAAGAGGTAAAACTTGAGGTTTGTTAAGTCTTTCCAATACACTAAAATTGCAAAGCAGGTACAATAGATTGGTTGAGCTTTTGCTTTGCCTTATCTTGGAAGAACCAAGCCTAGTGCTGCAAATGCAGGATGGTCTCAGCTAGGGAGAAAGAGGGAGTTTCTGTTTGGGTATAAATGAAGGCAGTCTCTGGCAGAAGTGGCTTGTCAGTCCCTTGGCAGCAGCAATTGCACAACATTTGGGAAGATACTGTACAGCAGCAAATGCTTATGACAATGAACTATCCCTACCAACCTCTTTTAAAAATAATATACAGTTAATTTGACAAGAATAATTTTTTTACTATGTAAACAATAGCTGTCTTGCTCCCAAAGCCCTTTCTCAGGCAAAGCACCCCCCTGAGCAAGCAGAAGAAAGACTGAGTTGAAACCATGACAACAGCCACCACAGGATCACAGAATGGTTTGCATTTTAAGGAACCTTAAAGATCATCTCATTCCAACCCCCTGCCAAGAACAGGGACATCTTCCACTAGAGCAAGTTGCTCAGGGTACGGTCCAACCTGGCCTTGAACACTTCCAGGGATGGGGCACTTGTCTGGGCAACCTGTTCAGTGCCTCACCACCCTCACAGTAAAGAATTTGTTCCTAATATCCAATCTAAACTTGCCCTCTGTAAGTTTGAAGCCATTCCCCCTCGTCCTGTCACTCCATGCCCTTGTAAAATGTCCCTCTCCAGCTCTCTCATAGGTCTCCCCTTTAGGTACTGGAAGGCTGCACATAGTATTTCAGTGCTTGCTACTTGATTTAAAACAAACAGCAGGTTTTCACCAATAGGTGCTTCGGTCTTTGCAAATCCCTATGACACCCCTCACACACCATCCCAAAGTGGTAATTTTTCTGTACACACTGCTTATGTACCATACCGTTTACGTCTAGGGCAAACTGAGGCAGGGAGCAATTAAGTACCCAATTCTGTCCCCAGCACGTACCACTGAGGATCATAAAGTGGGATTCTGTGGTTCTGAATGGTAGAACGTGCATAAATGAAATATCATGACTTGTCACTGGTATCAACTTGTCACTGATATTTAATGCTGGGTTGTGTTAGTGGGAAGAGCTTGCCTGCACATCCCTGTGCTTCCAGTGTGTGTGTGTTACACACACAGGACCCTCTTGCTTGTTAGTCAGTGGTGGGTCCCTGGCACTGTGGTGTTGGGGACTGCTGCTGCAAACCAGCAGATGTACTGAGAGCGAAACCACTTACCCTTCACAGGACCAGTGCAATCTTACTGTGGTGTGAGGGTGACTCTGGAGAAAATACACTCAAGTGCTCTTAGTTAGGTTAGTGCTCAACTGCTACTGGAGTCTGGCCCCACTCGGGCTCCTGTGTAGCTTTGACAGGTTTCAAATGGTGTCCCTAGGTCCAAGGGCAACTTTACGTCCCTTTGAAAAACCTGGCCTGACCCTTTAGGGCAGTGGAGTGACCTAGGTAGATGGGGTTAATGTGAATCTGAACTCCAGAGGCTACCTCCAAAGGTCCTGCTTGCTGTGCTGTGCTGCAGAGAAAGGATGGGTGCCAGGAGGAGACAGCCCAGGAGCCAGTGGAGCATCCAGGAAGACATGGCAGAGGCCTGTGTCACAGGGCAGATGAATGCTGGGCCCAGGATAATGGTCCATCAGGACAATCATTCCAGAAAATGCATTTCTCTCTCTCTCTCTTTACATCTGACTGGTTATCTATTGCTCCTTTTTACTGTAGTCTGCTTGTAGGGCTTCATAGCTTTTGAAAGTATAAGAATAGGGCTTTTTTTCCTCTTTTTTTTTCTTCCACTTGCCTTGAAGTAATCATCTATATTTAGGTCAGTGACATGATGAAAGATGTTTATGTGTTTTTACCTAAAGCTGGAAATTGCCTTCCCGGATATCACTGAATGGAAAAAAAGCTAATGGAGCCTTGTTGTGCTTTCATTGCTTTTGCAGTGGTGTTCTTCTTTTAGTACTATGGCACGCAAAGCATCCTTCCCCACCGCATGGCCCTCGGCTTCCAGCTCCCTCTGCATCCTCCGCTGGCTCCCCTGCATGGAGTGGGCTTGGAGAAGGCAAGGGGAAGGTCACACAAAGTTGTTTCAGTCTCCAGCTACCTGAAGCAGGCATCGCCAGCTCTGCCCTATCAAGTAGAAAATGTGGCACTGATAAATCCTGTCTGCTAAGGAGCTGAGCCTTTTTAATATGCAAGTGCTCAGTCAAAGAAAGTAAACAGACATCTCCTTCTGCTGGGAATTACTAGACAAATGTCTCCCTCCCCTTACCCTCCTTCCTTCCTCCTCCCTTCCATTTAAGTGTAGGAAATTCTGCTTGCTTTATTTGATAAAGAGGAGGAGGGGAAAGAACATGCACTGAATCATGGTTAAGCTGCTGTCTTCTACCTCAAGACCTTTCAGTCTAGATGTGCTTCATTAGTTTGATAAGCAGACACCAAAAAGGGGGAGGAGTGTGGGGTTTGCATGAGGGGATCTGCCTAGGGGCTGCCCGGAGGTTTAAGAAGATGAACTGCTAATGATGTTGAAGCTGTACCTTTTTGGGACCTTGGCTCCTGGAGGAAAAATGGGCCTTTTTCACTAATTGTGTTGTGCTCAGTAGTGTGATGGAAAGGATCTCACAGGGGAGTGAAACAGAATGAATATAGGCTGGGCTCTTCCCCCCGAGCAGCCCCCTCTCCACTCCTCCCCCAACCCAACCTTCCTCCCTTCAGTGGGGTATCTGGCATGGAGTAATCCTAAATATCAGGAGGTAACTTTTAGAAAAGAGATTAATTTAGTCGGTCATTTATTTGGACAGTCTGCTGTGAGCCTTGTGAACTGAACACAGATTTTTAACGAATGTTGTCCAAATTGGTAATGCAAATGTTTTCATGAAGAGCTACCAGAGAGACTGTGAGCCTTGGATCTGGCCCCGTGCATGTGCAAACACATGATCTGAGGACTTTCAAATGTTACTCTCTCTCTAATCCTGTGCCAGCCCCTTTGCTCTCTGACAGATCCACGTCTCGGAAGCAGATAACTGTATCTCCCCAGTGCAGCAGGATGTGCAGGTTTTCACCTGAGGTGCTGTTGCATGTTTCCAGGTGTGCCTATTTTCCTTTCAGCAATGGGAAACTGGGAAGGTAAAGTGCAATTCCCAGGTGTGCGTGTAGAGCACCCAGGCTCGCCATGGCTTGGCATTTCCTTTCTCCTGCAGGAGTGTTAGCCCAGCTCAGCAAACTCTGGTGTTAGACTGTATTATCTGTGGATTTTGGGGGGGGAGTGACAGGTGGTGGAGCGACAGGCTGTGCTAGCCTCTGCCTGGGAGCCTGTTTCCAGACTCCTGCCAAATGCAACCCCAGTGAACCCCACATGAACTGGGCACCTCCTCCGCTAGGCAAAGGAGCCAGAGGCAGCTGGAGATGCTCCTTGGCACTTTGCTAAGAACCAGTGAGCACAGCAAGCCTGAAACATGCAGATTAATGGGCTTCTAGGTTCAGGAGGGACTTTTTGAACCTAGGCATAGCATCATCTTAAAACTGTATATCCCTGCCACAATCAATGGCTAGTCAGTGACAGACAGGTGGGAATCACTTTAAAAGTTGTTCAGTAAAGGAGACTTGGGTGGAACTTCAGGAGGCAGCTGGGTACCCAGGGAACTGCCCCAAATGTGAGATTTCTCCACTGTCAAGGAAAAAGGGCATGATAGCTTCAGCAGCACAGGAGTGGGCAGTAGGTTTCAAGCAGAAGAATGTTTTGGTTTGGTTTTGTTTGTTTTTCTGCGCAACATCAACTTAATGTACAGATTTCCCTGCTGCACACTGCTGCAGAGATTGTGTGTAAAAGCAATCATTTAAATGCACAAAGGAGAGGTTTGCAGTTGAGAACAAGGGTGTTAGATCGATACACTCACCAGCACAGGATGCCTTCAATCCCGATTGCCAGACGCTGTGAGGGATCCCAGGGGCAGGCTCACCGCACATCCGTCCTTGTTCCTTTTACACTTTCCCTAAGCATTCGTGGCTGGCTACTGTCTGAGATGGGATACTGGGCTAACAAAACCTCTAAGTGTCAGAACATTACATTATGCTGACAGGACAAGGGCAGAATGAACGCCTGCAGTGGGACACGGTGGGATAACCTGGGCAGCCCAGGCTGCAGAGCAGAGGTTTATGGAACAGTTGCTGGTCATAAGCAGTTCCATACATGACTGCATCAGCACCCCTTTCATGGGAATGGTCAAAAGAGAAGTGCTGGCAGACAGTGCAATAAATGCTGATGTTATATGTGCTGTAAACCACTTCACAGAGAGAGGTGAACGTTTAGGAGGGATTGGTGTGGTGAGGGTGAGAGACAGGCTGAAGTTATGATCAACTGCATCTCGTCCTTTCTTTTCAGAGATGACTTTACATAGTGGGCAATACAGACAAGCACAATCACAACTAAAGCTTATTTGGGAGTTTTTGCCCGCCTCCCACCCCGCTGTCTCCTGCCTGCGCCCCAAGCCTGTCCTCTGACGCTCAGAGAAGGACTAACTGGGGCAGCTGGTGGCTGCTCCCACCCAACCATGGTGCCCTCCCATGGAAACCTCTCCTTCTGTAACGCTACTGGTCCTCCCTCTCACTCAGCTTGTATTTGTACCTCTGTGTTGATCAAATGTTGTATTTGTACCTCTGTGTTGAGCAAAATCCCTGCACTGTCAGCTCCCAGCAGCAGAGGTGGTGCGGACAGGGAATAGAACACCCTCACTCGTGGGGGGAGTGCAAGGCAGTCTATTCCTATAGAGAAAATGTGCATCACACAGGGTGGTGGAGAAGAGACTGTGCCTTGGTCCCTGTAATTATACCCATCTGTTACTTCCCTGTCTCTGCCGCCGCCACTGAAACACACAAAGAATCACAAGTGTGATTTAAGCCCCTGGAGAATACAATGGCTACATTTGAACAAGCCGAGCTGGCCTCCAGTGCCCTGCTTTTACTGGCCCGGTGCTGCGTGCCGGGCTGGGGAAATCTGCGCTGGTCCAAGCCATCGGCTATCCCGCCCGGTCATGATTAACACCCCGCCTTTCTGTGGCTCCTGCTGCTGCCGTTGTCTGAGTGCTGCGGAAGGGACAATGTCGGAGCACTTCCTCCTTTCCCTATCACAGTGACTGCTTTGGGAGTTCGGTGCCTTCCATATTAGTGGTAAACTGGTTTTGCATTAGAGTTGCTCTTGTTTTCTGTGCCCTCTTGTCATTGCTGTTGACTCATCAGGCTGAAGTGTCTAAGCTTAATTGAAGCAGTTAACAATGCAATCAACATTTCTCTCTATTTTTATCTGCATCTCCCCCTCCCCTCTGGTTTTTCTGCTCCTTGACATGCTATTTCTGGGGCTGAGAGCTTGGCAGCCTTGCACTGGTTGGTTGCACTGGAAGGGGGTCTGAGCTGCAAAGGGAGTAAACCCACCAAAAGTAACAGGGCTTTTTTCTTTCTCTGAGTGCTGCTGAACTCCCCGCATTGCACTCATCTTCATGGTGCCTTGTCACCTCCCCCGTCATCCTTTCTGCAGCGTGAAGAAGGCCTGGGCAGAGGGAAGTAATTCTACAGCAGGACTGCATTGATACACCTAATTAGCATAAAATTAACATAACCTTCTTTGTTTAACAGAGTACCCAGCTCTCCTCCTTTATTCGAGTGATGTGGCCAGAGGTAGGGAGGAGTGACAGATCTTGGTGCATTCTTTATATGAGATCAGTGGTGAAGATGCTGCTGACTTGGTCTTTGAACGCCAAAGCACTCACCCCTGGCTTGAGGAGGAGAGCAGAGCATTGCTGGCACCTGCAGCAGGTAACTGATCCTCACCTGTTCCAAACACAGGTCTCCAGTGTTGGATAGATGTCTAAGTAACCTGATTTGTCAGGGATGTGAGTCCTGGGAGCAGCAACATCTTTGTCAGTCAGAGATGCTAAGGCCTTGGAAAAATCCACCACTTTTCCTCAGGTGCTTCATTACAGGCTTTGGGATGTGACTGCTCCTGTTTTAGTTTCGAGCGCTGGGATCCAGGGGGCCGCTGCTGAGTGTGCCGCTTTGACTGCGATAACAGTGCTCCCAACTGAGTGCGTCAGCTTCCCGTGGCTTCTTACCTTGGCTGCATTCTGCTCTTCCCTCTACAAGTGCAAAGAACGTGCTGCCTGTATCAGCCTTTATCTCTCCCCAGCAACAGCCGAAGAAGCCGCATCTGCACGTCACTCTGTGTGCCGTGCCACTGTGGCTGCTCCATTCCTTGCCGTGCCACTGGGAAGCCAGCAGCTGAGTCAGGGACCAGACAAAGGCACGTTGCCACTTCGCAGACAGGCTACGTTCTCTTTTACTTTCTTGGTCCTTTTTCCACGTTGTCTGGAGCCAGGGCTGCTTGGGGACAGGCTTGAAGCCGATAGCAGAGGAATGGAGTCAGGGTATGGGAGCTGGAAGCTCTTAAGTCTCTGTAAACATGTCCACTTAGGGGAAAAGTAGTGATGGGAGGCAGGAAGGAGTAAGTAAGAAAATGTCGCCATTTTGTAATAAATGAAGTAACATCTTTTGAACGCAATTTTTGTGGAGAGAGTAGCAAGAAACACATGTAGCTCAAAGGTTTTGCACTGAAAAGGATGACAGTTGACTTTAATATGTTTCTTCTTCTGAAATTAGTTAGGGTTACTATTGTTGATGGCAAAACCTAAAGTCTCAAGAGGAGAAAGTATGAGGAAAACCAGTGTTTTATATTTTTCTGCTGTCTAATGTCTTGGTGCACTGAGCAGCACACGCGTGTCATTGGTGTCCAAGGTCTTTTCATGTAGTTTTTCATCCCTGCCAAATGCATGTTTAGCTCTTCTGCAAAGTGATGGCAGATGCCGAATCATCTGAAAGTATAAAAAGTCAATAGAAAAAAAACAGAAGTGAAAGCAGGCATCTGGGTAGATGAATTTATTGAAAATACTTCAGTTTGTGTCTGGGAAATGCCTGGATTTCAGGTTGACAGAGTCCTTTGCCACGAGACACGCCTTTCCTTTGTGTGAATCATGCCACCCCGCATCTTCTTTCTGTCACCTTGTTAGCATTATTATTGGACTGCTCATCTCTATTTTGTAATCCTATTCACTTTTTAAAATACAAAATTAACATACTCTTCTCCTTCCCCCTGCAGTACACAGAAAGACTGCTTCTTTGTATCAAACACAGAATTGTTTTTAAGGCAGTACATGCAGATCTAGACCTCTCAGCATTGATGCTGTAATCTCTGCTGGCATTCTCAATAATTTTATGTTCTTGTGTTAGACTTTGCCTCACAAATATATATACAAAGCCCAAATAGTGTTATCTAGAGAACAAATGCTTTCAAATCTGTTCAAAGGGTGTGTGAGAACCAGTCACTAAAGCAAAGGAAGGCAAGAGGCAGCTGACTTCGTTAAATGCTTGGTAATACCTCTCGCTGTTGGCAGTGCCTGAAGTTGTAATCAGCTCTGTCTGTGTGTCTGTCTCTGCCTTCTGCCTCTGCTTGTGCCTTTTTCGGCACACTTTTGGATGATTTGTGTGTAGCTGCATGCCTGCTGGCACGTCTCTCGTGTGTGTGCCGTGCCTCGGCGTGTGTTTGCCGGCGTGCTCCGCACGGACTCTGCTGCGGTGTGTCCCAGCATGTCTGCCTGTGTGGGGTCTCTGAGATGTGCCAGCATCTGCCTCCCTGTGCGAATGTCCCCACAGGTCTGCCCGGCTGCTCACGCACATCCCTCTCCGTGCATCCCTGTGCCTCCGTGTGTTTTCACGCCTGGCCGTGGGATGGGATGCGTAAGGCTTTGTCTGTGGTGGGGATGGCAATGTTTTAAGATTAATTCGGTGACTGTGCTCATGTTGAGATGAAGATTCCATTGTTTCCCTCTGTCAGCCTAACAGACACTTGTACTGGGGAGGAAAAGCTGTTGCCTTGGTGGCTTCAGTGAAGTGAAATAAAATGCTGCTTCAAGTCACTGGAAGTAGGGATCACTCGCAGATGTCAGCTCCTTAAAAATGGCCTCACTTAAAATGTATACGGAGAGAAGAAAATGGATTTTTCTCTTACAGGAGGGGCTTGTAACCTTGCATGGTGCTGGATTTTCCCCCCACCCCCAAATCCAGGCAGAATGCTGTGTTCTGAAGAGAAGGTCTTTAAAAACAAAACAAAAGGCAGCTGTCAATTTAATCTAAGCTCTCTGATAACATTCCAGCAGAGTTCCTTTTCTCGGAGATGAAATAAGAACCCTGGCAGGCCCTCTTGACTGGCCACATAAATCATTTGTGGTAATTGCTCTGAGAAAGACAAGTGCCTCTTAGGTGCAGGGAGAGGGGAAGGCGCCCACAACCACTGCACAGCACCCCAGGTGCCCCAGCTTGTGGGGACCACCCAGCCTGGGCCTGGGGGGCAGCTACCTGCAACAGGGGTGGGTGCTGCAAGCCCAAGGGGAGAATGTGCTGCAGAAGATGAATAATAGGGCTTCCTGTTGCCTTCCCTTTGTTGTTGGTCCTGCTTTTAATTGCCCTAGAGGGATTAGAAGTCAGACGGTGGGGGGCGGGGTGGAATTTGGGGAAGGAGGGGCTGAGAAGGAGGAGAGGGGGAGGGCAGGATGAAGGCGCAGGGAAGGTGGAGAGAATGAGCTGGAGGTGAGGGGAAGAAGGAAGAGATTGATTTAAATGACTAGCATTTAGTGCAGTGGCGGCACAATTTCAATTAACTAATATCTCCTTGGGTTGGTGCATGACTCTGCATGCTCCTTGTCGCTCCAATTAGAAGTGGAACGGCCATAAAAAGCAGAGTGCCGGGCTCTGGTGTCAGCTTGCTGGCTGCAGCAGTGCAGGGGGACAGCTGCTCCAGGAAGCTGCAAAGCTGCAATTGCACTTTCCCTGGGCACTCATAAAGATGGGGATAATAAAATAACAGGAATCTGAAGCAGCACTACAGGAGCAGCCACCAGCCGTAAACTCATGAAGAGGTTATTGCTTAATTCACCCCTTTGCTTTCAGGGTAGAAACAGGGGGGTGTAGTTGTTATATTTGGTATAAATCTGTAACTCTGCTTCAAAATGAGCTTTTCTTAAGTGTTTGTCAAACCCAGTGGCCTGAGTAGTTTTGGGGGCATAGCTGTGACTAAGAATAAAAATTTAAATGATATGTAAAATAGAATCAGTGCTTACGAACAAGGGAGCTAAAGGTGATAGGCACGAGGGCCAGAGTGGGAGCTTGGAGGTCTGGCTTGTGTTCCTGTTGCTCTGCTGGGCCAGGCTGGGGGACACATGAGCTGGGCACCAGAACTGCATGGTGGCACGAGGGCCGCTGCTGTGGGACTAGCAACATGCTGCTCTCAGCATCTTGCAGGTGTGCTGCTGGCTCTCTGTGTGAGCCTTGCCTGCTGCCTCGCAGGTGAGTATTGCTGTTTAGCAGCAGTAGCTGTTGGTTAGTTTTGAAATACAACCTGCACCAATTGATTCTGCGGCACCCACTTACTCCTCTGGTCTCCACGGCTCTGCCATTTCCAGTGCAGTGCCAGAGCTGACATGGCCTCTTTTCCTTGCTGCAAACAGGCTGCTCTGCCAGTGTGTCAGACACCTCCTTCCCTTCCTTCTTTGTGGGCATGGAGCCCAGCTGCTGAGCACATGCTTCAGCCTCCCTCTGAGCAGGGCCCTAAGAGAAAGACTGAGGAACAAAGGAGTGCAGCCAACGTGGCTCACTGGCAGCTGGAGTCAGTCTCTCAAACAAGTTGCTTGTACTGTTTCCAGCACAGTCTCTGGGTTGAGAAGAGGGGACAAATTTGTGCTCACCGTGCACTCTCCTGCTGCTCGCTCCCAGGTTCCACAAATGCCAGGCTCTGGGCATGGCCCTCAGAGCCAGCAGCATCCTTCTGTTTTTGGGTTGCCACTGCCATGCTCTTCAGGCACTCCTCCCTCTCTTTAAGAACACTCAAGGACTTACAACAGAGAGGAGAAAATAGTTTATGGGCTTGTCTGTGAGTGGGAATGGGTTAAGGTGTGTGGGAGAACAATTGCAATGAGATGCCACACGGCCTTACACATGTATGTGCCACACACATGTATGTACCTGCCAGGGTCTGTATTAAACCAGACTGTGACTCACGGAGTCCCTCCGTCTCCCTCCCTCCTTCTGAGAGGCCTTCCTGGATGGCAGATGTGTATGCATTAACGTGCAGCAGTGGAGGAGGTTGCTGTGCCCGGTTGTCATCCATCCCTGATCCCAAAGTAGCTGCCCTTGGAGCGAGAGCCGCTTAATCATTTTTGAATCAGCTCCTGAACTGCCATAGCTCACAGCCCAGCACATTAAGGTGAACTGGCACAGACTGCAGCTTGCCTTAATGGATTGCAGCCATGCAGGAGAGGCTTTTCCAGCAGCGAAGCTCACCCTACCACACAGGTAGCCTGCTGTGGAAGTGCAGTGGTATGGACACAGCCCCAGCCTCATCCATCAGTGCTGGAGAGCTGACTGACAGATGCGAGGTGAGTGAGTTTGCATGCTTGCAGGGGAGCACAGGGATTTCAGCCTGCTTACCACACATGGTGGACCAAGCTCAGGGAGCCCTCCTGGCCTGGTTCCCCTCTGCCATCAGCAATAGGTGTGCCAACAAAACCAGTTAGTGACAGGGATTGTCCTAATTATCAGAAAGGAAGCAGCTGATTTCCCTTTTATGAAAACTGGGACACAAAGAGGTAAAGAGCAAAGGGTGAGGAAGAAGGTAGGGTTAAAGATCTCTGTGTCAGCAATGGCATCCCACTCTCTCTCTAATACACACTTCTTGCTTTCTTCAACCCTCTGGTTCATTCTAATCAGCACTGCATAAAAAGTACGTACTGTCTTGCCAGTACTACATTCTGTTTCCTGTTCCATTTATTCTCCCAATCACCTATATTTTTCCCTTTCTGTTCTTTTCACTTTTGTGAAACATACTAAACTACATTTCCTGCTATTTAAAAATGAACCTGAATTAAAAAGCACCTTGCCTTTGAGGTGAAGCTGTTAAGAATCATAAAATGGTATTAAAATATCTGCATCCGCACCCTATTTCACGGCAGGTCTCAGTTCTAAGGAAGCTGCTGACTTGGTGGAAAAAATGGCACTTCCCGTGTGGAGTGATAGGGGAGGGCTGATTTCCTGCACTGAAGCTCTTGTGGTGGAGGTGATGAAGCCCCTGTGTCAGCTCAAGAGCCGCACTCCCACACTTCAGGGGCCTTCATTGGTCCTGCGGGCTGGCACGGGCAAGCAGCCCCACGTCAGGAGGTGAAGATGAGCTCTGCTCCCTGCCACAGCCCCTTGGGTAGCCTCACTGAGAGCCACACGGCACCACTTAGTCACTGGCATCCCTCACCACCTCTGGCTGATGGTGCAAGAGTGGTTCCAGTTTGACTGGGGGGAGAGACAGAGGGTGAGGGACCATGAGAGTCCCCAGTCAGAGGGAGAAGCAGGATGGCCTGGAGAAAGGGCCCCTCTCTCTCTCTCCTGGCAGTTCCAATCAGCAGTCCCAGAGCCAGCTGCCAGATGTTTCATTGTTACACAGCTGAATGCAGCGATGCTGCTTCATAGGATGGCTGTCCAGAAATTTGGACCAGATTCCGCATGAGACCCAGACTGCTGAAGTTGGTGTATTCCAGGTACCTCCCAGAGAGCAAAACGAGTCATCTTTGTGAAAGCTCTGTGAAACCTTGATTGAAAGTGTGAAAGAATCAGCATCTCTTTTACAGTCAAATGTGTGGCCATCTCTGTTAACTGATTGATCGTGGACCCTTGAAGCACTTCTGAGTCATGGTAAAGTTGTTTCATTACTTGCTTGATTTTAAAATAATCTTCATATCTTCCTGTAGAGTGTATTAGAGCTCTAGTTTGCACATGGTTCAGCTGGAACTGGCTTGAGGAACACGCATTTATTTCTACTTAGCCAGCTGAAATGTCTACCTCACTGCCATCTCTTCAGGTGGAACACTCAGAGATGCTCTCTAAACCTGAGCCCTACAGGTTCACGAGGACTGGTAGGGTCCCACAGGGTACTTGGAAGCCTTGTGTCAATGTTAACAGCAGCTGTCAACATGCAAGTCAGTGTGGTGATATAAAGGAGAACAAGCATACGCTCCCAGGCCAAAGCTGGAAGCTGCCCTGAGAACAGGATAGGACTTTCTACAGTAAAAGCTGACTCCTTTTGGATCTACAAGCTGTGCAGGTGAATCCCAGTTCCACTGGGAGTCCTTCCTTATTTTTCCTGAACAGCACAGAAGGTGGAACTGAGGGAAAACATTGCTACAGGCAACCTCATATGTGCTCGGGGTCAGACAGAAACATTGTACTGGCATTAACCCAACCCCCAGTCCTGTTTTTAACCTCTGCTGTGTGAAATGCATAATCCAGGGTTATCTTTTACTTAAGTGTAAGCAATTGCTCAGCTAAGTTTCCAGCTGTGAATACAGCTTACCCTGTGACTGCGGCACTCGGATGCTGACAGATGTGTGTGTTTCCAGCTGACACTTGGAAAGCCAGATTGATTGGCTGAAATAGAAATTCAGAGATTTATTTAAAGGGTTGTGTATGATCTTCAGAGCATCTCCTCTGTTCAGGCTGTCAGTTCTGCCTTATAAGCATGTCTGAAAGGTGGCTGCACAGGTTCTGTTTAGATGCAACACCGCAGAATTACAGCTTGTTCTAATTTTTTTACAGTTATTGTAAAATTAAATCTAAGGTTTGTTTCAGTTCATTGCATAAGGTTATCTGTAAGCTTCAGATCTGGGAACTGCTTGGTTAGTTCAGGGTGATATGCTGGCACATCTAGTCCTTACTCTGAGGCTGTGCAAATTATTAAAGCAGAAAGCCTCAGAATCTAAATGGTATTTTAGCATGATATATTTCATTCTGTTTTCACTGGAATGTCTTTTTAATGACAGTACAGAAATCTCTGCAAGGTGTACTTCCACCTCTATCTCTATACTCAGGTCTCATACATTTGTACTCAGGAGGTACATCCGCTTTGTTCTTCCTAACTTGGATCAAGTAGATTTTATTTGAGCACATCTCTGGCTGCGTTATGCCTTATACCTGAATAATCATGAATTGAATTCCCAATTAGCTTGCCTTTTGCAACTAAAATCCTGTTGATTTCAACAGTATAGCCTGGTTTAAAATACACAGTGAAACTGTTCTCCCAGTACATCCCAGGGGAACCTTGTAATCATATTAGATGCACCTGCTGCCATTTTATTTTAACCTCTAAGTTTTTCCCTGCAGCATAATGAATTCAATATTCCTCTGCCACAGAAAGCCTTCCCGAATGTGCTTTGCCATCACTTTGAGGAGGAGCGTACCTGTCTCCGAGGAGCTGCTGGAAGCACCTCCATCCTCTGCTGTCCAGCCTGGAGCAGTTGGGAATCACCTCCACCTTCTGCAGGTGCCAGCAGACCCTCTCAGATCCCATGGGTGCTCACACAAGGATCCCTGGTGCGTGCCCCAACCCCAGAGGGGCACTGCAGGTGCTTATGCAGAGCTGTGTGGTCCTGGCAGTCTCCAGAAACTTGGCTCTAAATCTCTTCTTGTGGCTGTTAAATCAGTAATGAAGCAGGATATAAAGTGTTTTTGCAGCTTCTGGGATATCAGGCCTCTTCACTGCTGGCTTCGCAGCTGTTACTTCTAATCAGCTGGGCAGGCACCACAGAAATGTCAATTCTAATGAAGAGTCTTTCATTTCAAGTTCGGTTTAGGTTTTACTGGTGGAGAGGGGGGACTGCTGACCTTGTAATCTCCTGTGATCTCCTGTGTCAGAACTGCTCACTGAACACATGTAGCTCCCTCCCTTGCTGCCCTTCCATGTCCTGGAAGTGGTGCAGGGAGGACAGTAAAGACCTGACAGTGACCAGCCTGAGCCCACGGACCTGGCATTCCATCCTGGACAGTGGGTGGGAGCCAGTGCCTCGAGAGGAACGTGAGGGCATGAGAATGCTGTGGAGCTTTCCCCGAGAGACTCTCCGAGCTTTCAGTGGTCTTCATCTCAGGGACTTCAAGAACCACCCACTACGTCTCTGTGTTTAATTAGAGGTGTTTAATTAGCAGTGGCTCCATTTGGATCTCACACTGCTGTGAGCCCGGACTGTGCCAAATTTTGTAAGTACTGTAGAGCAGCCACTTAAAAGTCTGGGAATAAATAAATGGCAGAGTCAGCATCTTGGCTTGAATCCTTGCTAGGAGCCTGACACGGTGGGACTGAGGTAGGCCGAGACCTGGGGTCTTGCCTTTGGGGCTCGGGTTCCTCTCTGCAGCTCCTGGTCTGTGCTAGGCCATGAGCTCTCAAAGGACAAGACTTGACCCTGGTACCACTCCTGCCATGAGGCTTCACTGCCCACCTCCCTTCCCTTATTCCTTCTCCCTGCCATCCCTGGAAGCAATGTCCCCCACTCTCACCATCTCTAGTCAGGTCATGTCTGTCCTGTTCCCTCCCCCTGCTCAGTAAGCAAAAAAACCCATGGGCATCCTGTAAATTTTTTATTGCTCTTTGTTGGCCTTGCTATGTCCCAGAGAACTCCCAGGTGTTGCCCGAGGCTTGGGGAGAGTAGCTTCTTGTAGGTCCATTTTTTAGCAAAGCTATGCGGGTTAAGGGAAGAAAAGCAAGAAGAAGAATACTGATTTTTACATTCTTCAGTCACTGCTGTGGAGTGCCAGGCATGGGAATGAATCCATTCCCAGGAAGCCACCAACAGAATTTGTTGAAGGGCATGAGATGAAGTATTTGCAGCAAGTGGAAGTAAATCATGCTGGGAAGGAGACGGAGAGGGGGAAGGCCCCCCTGAGCCCCATTGCAGATGCTGCCTGCTCCGCCCAGCAGCATCTTGGGCCAGACACTGACGTGGTTTGGATTGCAGGACTCTCAGCACCATTTCAGACCCAGGAAAGTGTGTCCCTCTCACTGTGCAGTCAGAAGCTGCTCCACGAGACGCTGTGCATGTCAATGTGCCACTTGTGTGTGTGCACCTCGGTGCAGAGGGAGAGCGGGCAGGATTTCATGCTGATCCGGGGGAATTTGGCTTCCTTTTAACTGAGGATCTCTGCTTGAACGCATTTTTTCCCCTAGCAGTCCCTCTTTGTCAGGACTTCAATACTTTCTGGAAACATTTAATATGTCTGGCCATTTCTGTCTGTTGAGGAGAATCAACGTGTGGGTTGTAATATATATTAATTCCCCGGAGGTACATTGAACTGTTTCCTCTGCCCAGGTGGAAAGGGATAAACACAGCCACTGACATGCTGTTTAGTCTGAAAATAGCCTACTGAATGCATAATGAAGAGCCTCCTGAGGAGTTACTCTGCATGTTAAAATGGTGTTCAGCAGCCTGTGCTGTCACACAACATAATTTGACAATGAATGTGCATCTAATCAGCCTACCAAGAGCTGACTGTCACGGTCTGGCCATTAGTATTACCTGTCTGTTCAATGGCAGCCGCATCTCCGGGAAACAAGAAGTTCATCAGTCCCAAAATATGTCTTATATGTGAATGAGACAAATGAGAAACTCTGTGTCTTGGCTTTGTGCTCAGCGCCCATTTCATGCTGAACAGCCACTTGGCTTTAGCTGGTAAGGACAAAGGAAAATGAACGTTTTACTTCAGTGGAAGGATTTCTGAATGATCAGAGGAAAGAACATCCCACGTCCATTGTAAGCCTATTGAAGGCAAAGTGGCTGAGTGTCCTTCAGTGAATGATGCTGCATCTTCTGGTTCGTGTGGTCCCTGCCTGCACTGAAATAAAAATCGTCAACCTTGATCCTTTAAAACGCAAACCAGGGTTTGAGCAAAATCGCTCAGGTTGGAGTCAGTTGACAAGTGACTTCTGCTGTTTAATTCACACCCTAGTAACAACACTTGCATGAATGATATGTAGACAACCGCTTTTGTCTCTGAACGTTTGACAGCAATTAGGGCTTCACTCCAGGAGCAGAACATAATACTAACACTGGAGTGCTGGAGGAGAAGGTTAGGGTAAAGAAATTAGCCATCTGTCTGGTGGAGACTGTATACTCCAGGAGGCAGTTGGATGTCAACAACAGGCAAAATGTTTCCATTCTCATTGTCCCGCACTTCAGTTGTATACAATGGCATGAAAGGCAACAGAGGCCCCATTCACTCCCAGTTATATAGAGGTCTGCCACCAGCCACCCTGACAAACACTCCCTGGCAGTTGCAGCAAGTGGCAGCTGAGAGCTGCTGCCCTCTGTGCCGATTGCAGAGAAGCCTGTCAATTTTGGCTGTCCCATCGTGGAAAGCCGGGAGGCAGGGCCGTAGGTGTTCAGCAGGGGAAAACAGAGACTGACTGCAAATGAGGAGGCAGAGTGGTTCTTACAGCCCTTCGCTCCGGGCGGGAGGCCGGTGCCGGTGCAGGCTCGGGCTCCGCAGCACATTCCGGGGCTGTGAGCCCTGGATGCGACGCTGCAGCCGTGCAGGGAGAGGAGCGGGCAGATCTCATCAGGGCCGGGTGGCTGTTTATCAGCCTGCCCGGCACGGCCATGCTCCGCACTGCTTGGAGCAGTGCGTCCATCACGCTGCTGCTTGGATCTTTGATTTAAGGAACTCTTCGTCACTGAGGACAGTTCCTGCTAGATTAGTGTGTTTGAGGGTTTAGGGAGCATGTGTTGACATTTGGTTGTGTTAGTCACACTGAGCTACACAGCCAGAGAAAACTGCCAGGTCTCTCGCTGTCTGCTCTGAAGGACTGTCTTTATAATTTCTGATGCACGGGCATGTTACTGTGTTTTCCTTTCCCTTTCCCCTTTC